>PVIA01000898.1:86248-252853 GCA_004024845.1 Tonatia bakeri
TGAACGAAATGGAGCCCAGAAGGTACAAACACATCTAGGGCCAGTTATCACAGGCCTCACAAAGCCATAACAGAACTTGCCTACCCTTCTGCCAGCTGAAAACTGTCAGTGACAACTGGGAACCTATCTTCAGTAAAAGGCTAAACTGCAGGAAGGAAGCAGAGAGACGGGGGGGTGGGGGGGGTGGGCGGGGGGGAGAGAAATATCCCAAACATGCCTTGTTTTCAACTGCTCATTGTGACCAATAACCAGGGATGAATGACATGTGGTTCTGTCTGAACCTGGAATAACAAAAAGTCAGCGTAAAGATTAGTGCTAACCACTGGAATAGTGACTTCATCTGCCACTTAGATAACAGACAACATATGTCATTACTGTTAAGAAAATGAACTATAAGTGCTCAGTATGTTTTGAAAATGTATAAGAATAACTTCAAAACTTATTTGTAGTGGATTGAGCGCGGGCTGCGAACCAGGCATCGCAGGTTCGATTCCCAGTCAGGGTACATGCCTAGGTTGCAGGCCATGGCCCCCAGCAACCGCACATTGATGTTTCTCTCTCTCTCTTTCTCCCTCCCTTCCCTCTCTAAAAGTAAATAAATAAAATCTTTAAAAAAAAAAACTTATTTGTGCTTTCTTGGGTCATATCAGATAACTTGCTGATATAAAACCTATAAAAATATAGCTAAATCACTTTGTAATATAGAGACCATTTAGGTGGAACGTGGAAATTCACAGGAAGTTCTCAAGGATATACTTATTAAATATCAGATTAAACCAAAATGGGAATAGACAATAGCATTAGAAAAATGAAACATGCTCAAAGGCTGCCTTTTCTTTTTCAAAGGCGGCTCAGAATATAGTAACCAAATGAATTTAATTTTGCTCTCAAACCTTTGCAGGCTGTTTGGCTGTGAAATAAAGCACATGTGAAGTACATAGCATTTGGAGGTATTTTTCTTCTCTGCCTATCCTGGTGTTTGTCCACTGTGGTCACAAACCATGAACACATCACAGTCCCATGGGAAGGAGCCCATCCATCCTGCGACAAAACAGCTGCTTCCCAACCATGTCACGGCACATTTATAAGGTCTCCTGAGATGGACAGAGAGGGCTGCTGGTGGCGAGCCAGTCAGGATCCCAGTCATCGCAGGCCTGCCTGATCACCCTGAGGCCTGGATGGATCAATGGCTTATCACGCCTATGGCCTATTCCCAGCATACCAACTGGGTCATTCCTGTTCCTTCCTGAGCCTCTGACACTTTTAAACACAGTCTACTATATTTGGCAATATGGTGTCAAAACCTATAACTTGTAAAAATTATAACCCAGATAAATGAGGCCTGCTTACCGTTCACTGAAAAGCAAGAGGGCGGGCCAAAATTTAAGGGGGCAAAGGAAAGTAGTGCAGGTGGCACAAACTCAGCCCCATCTCGAGAAAGCCCACCCTACCTGCGGCTTAGTGTTGGGCCCTACTCCTTTAGGTCTACATCATGCACTCAGGGCCTTTCTCTCCCTTTTTCACATGGAAATGGAATTTGACACTTTTGCTTAGAAGAAATACTTAAAGAGAAAACAATATGCTGGATGAACATTCTGAGCTAACAGTGACAACCACAGAAAGAAATCTGACAGGTAATTAAATAATCCAGAATACTTACCAATCTTTTTGGGATATGTTCCTATTATAAATATGCCCCGGAATATCTTTATAGGGAGGACAAATACATTTACACCGGACATCCCCGGAGTTCTGCAACCAAAATGGAAACGTGGTATATAGCTTATTGATAGTTTATTGTCAATATTAAAAAAATGCACCACACACTGTATTTTGCCATGTATAATGCATATTTTTGCCCAAGTTTTTGAGGGAAAAATAAAATGTGCATTATATATGGGCAGTACTAATTCTGTATCTACACAAATGTTTTTAATTCTTTTATTTATGTTTATGCATTAAAAGTCTAACTCTAGAAAGCAATAATGGTACCCATATGCAAAATAATGCTCTGGAATAGCATAATCGGTTGGTTTTCTAAATATAAATAAATAAAAGATTGAATTAAAAAATTAAAATGAAAGATGTTTTTTCCCTGAAAGTTCAGGCCAAAAACGTGGGTGTGCATTATGCACTGGAGTGCATTATACATGGCAAAACACAGTATATTTTGTTAAGCACTGCCTGCCAAATATTCTAAAACCATTCACTTAAAACTTTCAATAACTTTGAGAGATACAAATCATTTCAAAATAATACTTAGTACATGATCTGTTAATAAGTACATGAACTTACTAGTCATATTATAGGTCAGATAACAAATTGTGCTAAGTTATCACCACCTATCTGACAGTAGAAAGAGACAGTAGTACATGGATAGTTGTGCTTGCAAATAAGAATGTTGATTATAAAAGGATGGGCAAGAATCAAATTAAAAATTACTCAGAAAACAAGTCACAATTCTTCTATCCACCATTCTTCCAGGCTCAGGTAGAAAGGCATTAATTGATATGGATGAAAGGGGTTAGGCCAGAGTCCTATCCTATCGAAGGAAGGGATGAAGTTTTAGAGGCACTCAGCTACAACTAGAAAGTACTTAAGGGAAGTAGCTGGAGTCTAGCTGAGATCAGTTTGGTCTACCCTCTGCAGGAAACTGCTTCTAATCCCTGGTAGACAGAGGACAGCCATGGATAAAGCAAATTTCAAACGGTGGAGGAAGATGTGACTAATACATGAGCAGAGGGAGAAGGAGATGCTTCCTCAGCAAACGGGAATCTACCTGACAAGGCAGTGGCTCATTAGTCCCAGAGGACCAGGCCTGCTGCTTTTGTATATGACATGTCTGGCAGAGCTGTTGACAATCCTTTCACTCATTCAGCAACCATTTAGTGAGCATTTGCTCTGTGCCAGACCTTGTGCTCAATGTGGTGGATTCAGATAAGTGCAAGACATGGTTCCTGCCTATAATTAGGACACACCCTAACAAAGGAGACTGACAAATAAATACATGATTACAATACACTGCCTAAAATGACAAGAGATATGCAGAGGGTGCCGACAGTGTTTTGAAAGTCAGGAGGCTTACTGCTATCCCTATTTCTGGTGGGAGGTAGGGAAGATTTCAAAAAGAATCCCTGACAAAGAACCCCAATCAAAACCCCCTAATCTGTCTGCCTATAAATTGTCTTCCCCAGACTTTATATGTAAAGATATTACAGAGGCCCTGGCTGGGTAGCTCAGTTGGTTAGAGCACTCTCCAGATATGTCAAGGTTGTGAGTTCGATCAGGGCACACACAAGAACCAAACAATGAATGCATAAATAAATGGAACAACAAATCGATGTCTCTCTTCTCCTCCTCATCTAAAAAATGATGTTAAAGATTAAAGCTCCTATTAAAAAAAATGCAAATGTCATTCTGTTTTTCCACTACACTGACGTGAATTCCTTCTATTTTTCCCAATAACGTGCTAGCTCATCAAGGAGGAAGCACAGATGTACCGGGCCAGGGCAGGTCTAGAGCGTAGGCAGACGAAGGGGGCTAGAAAGCAGCATCAGGGGACTAGAAAGCCCAAGAAGTGGAGCAGGGGAGTGGCCACAGTCTCCTATTCCTGTAGTTTGGATCCTCCCTTACTCACTGCATTGTAAGTTAGAGAGGAAGCAAGAAAGGGGTCAAGAAGTCCTGGAGGGAGTTAGGTGAGGATATAGGTTGGTGAGGACTCCGGAAGTCCTACTGGGAAGGAAGGCTGCCAAAACAGGCAGGTTTCCACAATGGTGAGGGAATCTGCTCAGGGATGAGTTCAGAGGAGTTAGCTCCTAAGAGGGAAGACTTATGTGAGATGGGAGCTCTCCATCATTTTGGCCTGGAGAATGGGGGCGGGGGTGGTGGTCTGCGAGGCTGTTGGAGGGTGTTGGTAGGCTGTCAGAGCTTCAGAGTGGAAAGTTCAAGTTAAAGGCTCCCATAATTGGGAAGGCTATACAGTTTGGGGTGGGGCTGTCGGGGCAAGGCAGGGAAGTACCAAGGAGACGGAGGAGTTGCTGTCCAAGCGGTGGGCACCGTCGGGGCTGGGTGGAGGTGAGGGAGGGCGGGGTGTCAGGGCTGGGGGTAGAGGGCTATCCGGCAGTAGGGAGGGTGGTGGGTGGGGGACAGCCAGGGCTGTAAAGCGAGGAGTCAGACGGTCAGGACTAGGAGAGGAATGGGGTGAGCTACAGGTTGAGAGACGCCCTCCAGGCTGGGGCAGAGGAGGAGCTCCAGTACGCAGCACAGGTTTGGCGGGACTCACCTTGGCGGCGTCTGACATCTGCACCAGCAGCAACACGGACAGCGCCAGGCAGGACACGCTGAGCAAGGAGCCAAGACGCAAGAGGCCTCCCCACAGAGTCGCCATCGCGGCCAGACCTAGCAGCCCTCACGGCCCGGAGCGGCCGCGAACCCCTCCGGTTCGGGCTCCTCCGCCTGCACTTCCGCCTGGGCCTCACGTCACCGGCCGCGCCGGGTCAGCTACGAAAACCATCCGCCCCGGAAACTGTTCTGGGTGCAAAGGGTCCGAGGCTGCGCTGTCCCGGCGCCGGCCAGGGCTACCCTCGAGCCCAGGAACTAAAGGGGGCCGCTTTTAGTGGACAGCCTCGGCCCAGCAAAGCTTCGTGGCGCTAGGAGATCTTTCCCGGGCGCAGAAGCAGCGGGCGCGGGGAAGCTCTCCTGCCTGTGGAGACCCCCAGGCAGTCGCGGGTGGCAGGACGGGGCCGAAGCGAGCGTCAGCCGCAGGGGCTGCTGAAGGGCGGCCTCTCGCGGTGGCGCAGGTGTGGAGCCGGGTATGGGACTGGCCGCTTATCCCTTCCCGGGAAGCGCGCCCGGGTCGCAAGGCCGGGGGTAGTGTTCGCACTTTGGGGAATAAGCGGCCACCACGCGCCTCCCGGACGCCATTCCCCGCAAGGTTTCTGTGGGAGCTGCCTGCGCCGTGTGGGCTCCCTGTTTGCCTCCCGCTGGGGGCTGGCAGCCCAGGTCCAGCCTGCTGCTCTTGAATTTGGCCAAAGAACCGCCCCAGTAGCCTCTTCCGCCTAGCACTCCAGAGGGTGGGGATGGCGGCCCCTAAGTTCCTGGGGAGCGCTGACCAGTCTTTCCAGTGCCGTTCCTCCTCCGCAGGGAATTTAGGAGGACTTTTGAGATGGCACAGTGTCCTCAGTTAAAATATTTTTCAGTTAGTGGATACCCTAAAGGATGTAGGGCTCATCACAACCACTACGGATTTGCTGATGACCTTGGCCAAAATTTCCCTTTTCTGGGCCTCTGGTTCTTGGCTCAAATGAGGAGATTTTATCTATGGATTCCAAATTCTCCCGTGTTTGTTTCATAAACATTTTTAAAAGGTGGTCTATTTGTGGAAATGTTTTAATTAACAGCATTTTCATGTTATTTTTCTCCTATGAGTCTTGATGCTGGAATCTAAGACAGGAAGGAGCCCCTTTAAGTCCCAACCAACAAGTGGTGCCCAGTCCCAACCAGAACCAGAGGGACAGAACTAGATGACCTTTCATTCACCCAGGCTCCTCCAGGCTGCCTTATGAAGATGCTGTCACATTAGTGAAATCTCAAGTCTTTGTAGTGGGTGTTCTGCTGGCCAGAGAACAACCTCAAGATAGTCGGGGGTTAAATGTGTCTGACTGTGAGGCACTACGGACCCGATTGCTAAAAGCTGACTCATCAGCAATTTGGGATGAATTTAGGTTAATAGTCTAGGTCTGGTATCTAAAGGGAGTGCCCACTGTCTAGCTGAATCCTCATAGGCTTTCTCCAAAATTGTTCTTGGGGGTAGCAGGAATATGTAGTAATGCTACAGTCTGACAGGCCTTCTGTTTAATGCAGAAACACCAAGTACACTCGGTCTAGGCAGAACTTTAAATTGTCTAGTACAGTAGCCACTAGCCACATGTGGCAATTAAGCATTTGAAATGTGACTAGTTTGAATTGAGATATTCTGTAAGTGTAAAATGTACATGGATTTCAAAGGCTGAGTATAAAAAGAAAATCTTTTTATATTAAGGTTGAAATATTTTGGTTACATTATATTATTAGTATAATTTCACCTGTTTCTTTTTTTCATAAATGTGACCATTAGAAAATTTAGTATTTATATTAGGTATCGCTGTTAGAATGAGGCTGCCACTGAGACAGGCCAGGAAGCCAGGACAAGTGGAATAAGGAAGCTGAGACAGACAGCTGAACAAACTGGCAGAGCAATTTACAGCCAGATACAGGTCACCTCCCTTGAGACAGCATTTAGGCTTCAGTTGTATTTCAGCTCCAGGCCCAGAAAAGCAATAAAACCAGGTGAGCAACACCAGGACCAGCTGCAAATGACCACAGACCCCCTGCGCTGGCACCAACCAATCAGTGGAGACCCTAACCCTGAAAGGCACACCTGGAAAACGTGACTGTTCTGTTGAAACCATCCCCTGAGACCTCCCCTAAGATTCCTGCCTGCAGGAGAGAAACAAAAGCCCAGCACATGCTCTCCCTGTGCCCCTCTTTTTCCCTCTTCTGCGACAAGTGTGGGTGTCCTAGACTCTCAGGGTGCCCGTGAGACCAGGGGAGTAATGGGCAGCAGCAGCTCCTTGTAAGCGAATCCCCTGAACCTGTCTCCAAGGCCTTGTCCTTTTCTGGATGCTGTACATATTGCATACACATCCCTGGCTTATGAATGACATCTTCTGCACACAGAGCCCTTAATACTACCACACAGAGATTAATCAACTAAAACACTAACATCATCTTCACACGAACCTTTCTTAGTCCAAGTTCTCTCTCACTGTGCAAGTGCAATAAATTTTTAAAAATGAAAGTCAGAATGTATTTTTTAACTCCATTAAAACTTAATATTGTTGGGCCCTGGCTGGCGTAGCTCAGTGGATTGAGTGCGGGCTGCGAACCAGGCATCACAGGTTCGATTCCCAGTCAGGGCACATGCCTAGGTTGCAGGCCACGGCCCCCAGCAACCGCACATTGATGTTTCTCTCTCTCTCCTTCTCTCTCTAAAAATAAATAAATAAAGTATTTAAAAAAACCTTAATATTGTTGGTATCATTCTATTAAGATGATTATGAATCTTGATTCTGTCCCTCATTGCTTAAGAGTCAGGTTGGGTAAGTCTTTTTATATTTTTAATATGTAGAAAGGACAAAAATAAGACAGAACACCTTTTGAGGTGGAATGATAGTCATCTGAGTAGCAATAGAACCATAATTCTAGATTATGATAACCACTGGCATAAAGGTTATTTCTTGTTGACTATTTACTCATACTGTTCAAATATTTAAAATATTAACAAAGTTTTTATCATCTGTGGAATTTATTTGGAATGTCACTGAGATAATGGCTTTAACTATATATTTAAGTTCATTAAACCCTTCCCCTTCCCAAACCTCTTCTATTTGTTTGAATTAAATAAATATTTCCTTTTCTAGAAGTGTTCTCATACTGATGAGCCACCATAAAAGTTTGTTCTCAACC
Source organism: Tonatia bakeri (assembly GCA_004024845.1). Lineage (NCBI taxonomy): Eukaryota > Metazoa > Chordata > Mammalia > Chiroptera > Phyllostomidae > Tonatia > Tonatia bakeri. The sequence goes on from PVIA01000898.1 coordinate 93,755, forward strand.
TCGCTAGTGTTGCTCAGTGGATTGAGTGCCAGCCTGCGAACCAAAGGGTCGCTGGTTCGAACCCAGTTAGGGCACATGCCTGGGTTGTAGGTCAGATCCCCAGCCGGGGATGTGCCAGAGGCAACCAGTTGATGTTTCTCTCTCCTTCTTTTTCTCCTTCCCTTCTTCTCTCTCTAAAAATAAAGAAAAATAAAATCTTTTTTTTTAAAGCTTTGAGGGAATACTATATGCCAACCGCTTTACATGGATTATCTCATTTGACATTGTAAAGTAAGTACTATTGTAAATTGTTTTACAGATTACAAACCAAGCTCAGAGAGGTTCATTAATTTGCCTGAGGACATACAGCCAGTTAAAGGGAGAGCTGAAGGCCAGGAGCAATCGAGAAAATGAGGACAACAAAGCCTTGTGTTCAGAACACCCCATGAGACAAATGCTGATGCATCAGTGAGGCTGTTCCCGGCTTCCCCACCCTCCAGGGGCCCTGACACAGACGCCCTGTCAGACACACACACACACAGGGGAAGATTTCACTTTATTGTTACATCAGTCTCACAAATAAACCCAACACGGCTGGAAACACTGAGCAGATAAAGTGCTAATGCAGAGGTCTGGCAACAGAGGGAGGAAGTAATCCAGTTTGTCTCCTCCATGTCCCCAGCCTGGAAAGATAATTCTATTACAGAAGCGTGAGGATAGCTGACGCACCGAGCAATCATTCTATAGACACTTTGAGCTAAGGAACAGAAAATCTTACCAGATGGGATCTGTGCAGGGCAAGGAAATAGAAAGGTCAGAAAACATTTGTTCCTCAAACAAGTCAGACATAGAAATACCAAATGACAAAAACAGTCTTTTCCAAACTTTCTGTGTTTGAGATGGACATCTAGTAAGGAAGGGGAGGGGTACTACCAGTTCTAAGAGCTACTTCTTGCTACTGCCTGTCTTCAGAACTGTGACCTAGGTAGCTACTCTCTTCCTATAAGCTCACTCAGAGGTGCCAGAGAGAATTTTCTAGGATTCTGGGAAGAACTGACCTTACCTGCTTACCTTGTCAGCACCACCCCCCGCCCCTGAAACAGATCCAGTGCTCCCTAATGAGTATCAAGGAGATATCGGCTACCAGAGTAATCAGCTTGGCAGTATTTAAAGATTAATGAAGTTCAAGATTTCCCGTAATTGTCTTTAGACATTTTAAGGTACCTCTACCAAGCCTGAGGTTTAAAACATAATTTGGTTAGTAAATTCAAATGATTTGACTACATTGAGATTATGATGCCCTAAGCTCAAATTGCCCCAATTGTTTCTATTCCAAAATTGGAAAATCACTGACTAATTCTCAGACACCAATGACATCACTAAAGGTCATCTGCCTTCCCCCTGATGCCACATAATCCTGAACTCAAAGGGCCAGAATCAGTCTCATCGTTCGAGTACCTGAGAATTCCTGGCCTCACTGGTCCACAGGGAATCTATATAAGGATAAACCAGGACAAGGAATTTTCAACAAGCCTCACCTGTAGCCAGGAGCCAAGGCTTGGAGTGGAACTTCAACTAGGGAAAGAAGGGGTGAAGTATTTCATCTCAGTGCTAGGATAAGAAGCAGACCAAAGTGCTGTCATGACAGGTAGGGGAGGAGAGCAGAGAGGCCTCAGTGGAAAGGCATGAGTCCCCCTAGGAAAGAAAATGGAGTGGAGGTGGAGGGGGCAATGAAGGCTGGTGACCTGGGAGCACCCTGCTAAAGCTTCAAAGGTGACCACCTCTACTCGGACTATGCTTAATTTTCCATCTTACTTCCTCTACAGGGGCTGATAAGAACGGGGCCTGCGGATGACCCAGGATAACTGGTTGCAGCTGTTAAATGGAGGTCATCAAGTCTCCTTCTAGTCTCAAGGGAGCTTCTGTAGGGCTAAAAACATTCTGAGTTCCAAAGAGCTGTTTGGGAAGGGCAGCAGCGGAATGCTAGATGAGACTAGACTGTTGGTGGGACCTGGCAAAGATCAAAGTGGGACCCATTAAACACTCTGGGAACTCAGGCTATGAATCAAGGGCAGATGTGGGAATCTCCTAAAAGGATACCCACAGTTGGCTATTTTCCTGGCTTCTCCAGGCATTTCTATGACCAAACTGAAGAAGAAATGCCATTATAGGTATCTGTGTGCCCAAGCTGACATCCCCAACAAAAAGCTTCAAGAAGTCCCTGTGATCTTCAGCTCTTTGAGAGGGGTCAGGAAATATTGGGCAGTCAGAAAAAGTTTTCCTTATTAACACTGCCAGCTCCTGCCTTCCCACTTCCCTCATACCAGGACAGAGCTAAAGAGCATTCAAACCCTCAGTTCCCTGCCTGGAAGTTTCCTTCCCAGAAAAATTTCCCTGTGTAGGCCTTCCCACCAACTGATTCTGTCTAGTCCTTCCTTCCATTCTGGGCCTGCTCCGGGTTTTACACCTTGTTTTCCTACTCCTGTTCTCAGCTACTCGAGTCCACAGCAGACAAACGACAGGCTAGGCAGAGATAGTGACTGGTCTTGGGAGTATTAACGTCTAACAATGACACGCAGGCTATCGGTATTTACTGAAGCCTTCAATTCCATCTCAGAGAGTAATTAACGTTCTTCTGTCTGTGGTTCCTTCCCCTCCTCCCCTTCAAGAAATTCCAGGTGAAAGACCATCTCGTTGATCTTTGTACCGTCAGCTTTTAGATGCTAAGACAAGGGCCTGAATGTGTCAATTTGGGGCAGGGGAATTTCAGCGGGCTTAGCTCACAGGAGGGAGGGATACCCAGTCCTCCTTGCATCCATCCCCAAAGCACATTCCTCCCCTACTCTGCCTCTTTACAAACCCCCATCTCTTCATCTTCCTCTCAAGTCTTAAAGGCAAATGAAGCAGCATGGGAGAACGAACACAGCCTTGGCTTGTCAGTAACTGAGTTCTAGGTCCCTTCTGCTACTGACTCTGTGTTTGAGCTTAGAGAATTCACTCGCCTCTCTGGACCTTTAAATGAAAGGGTTGAATTAGATTATCTCCCTGGGCTCTTTCAGATCTCAGATCTATTCACACATGAGAAATCAGTGCATGAATTAGAAGAGATGTTAATTCTGAGACATATCCTGCACCTATCTGAAACAGCTGAAAGGAGATAAAGGTGGGGTTCCTGTTTATTGTACATTTTAGCTATAGGAAAAGTAGCAAGTGTACTAATGGGGAAATAGAGCCTTGCAGCCCCTATATTTGACTAATAAAAGCAAGTTCCTGGAAGAAGCAGAGAAAGAGGCCACAAGTGAGACCTGGCAGTGTCAAAACGTCTATATTAAGTGGTCAAAGGAGTAGAAAACAATGGCTATAACCAGACAAGATCTCTAAGCATAGACTAAAGTCTAGAGAAGTCTGGGTGGGAAGGAGCCCCTGTGGCTTCTATTAGAGAAAAGGACTTGGTCCACAGCAAGTTGCTACCGCATTCGGTTCAAACCCCGTTTTCTCCGTCTGTCCACCTGGTGTGTGTGCACCTGTGCAGACACGCTGCAGGCTGCAGTTATGCTTCTGAAGTGCTGCAAGGAGAAACAAACAGAAGACATGATACCAATTCAAGGACTTTAGGAAAGCAAGCATAAGTTTAGTTTAAAAGCTACTCATTTCCTCCACCGCTCTGTGCAGTATCACCACTGCTCATTCTGAACTGCGAGCTAGAGAGTTTTGTACGATGGTGAAACGTGGGGGTGGGGAGGGTGTACCTGTGGTATGACTGAAGGCCACAGGCAGAACGCAACCCATGAGGATGGCTGGGATGGGGGGCAGTGATGGGAAAAAAAAAAAGGTAATGGATGTTTAACTAGACTTACTGTGATGATCATTTTGTAATTTATACAAATATGGAATCATTATGTTGCATACCTGAAATTAATATGTTAATTATACCTAAAAAAAAAAAAGAACATGACCCAACATTCTGTACGAGAACCCCTCTGGATTTGACTTGATCCGACCCATTTGGACACTCACTTGTCTTCAGTCAAGGAAACTGTCTCCACAAAAGGGATTTCTTCTTTGTCTGTTTTCCCCATGATCAGCTGGTGCTTATCCAAGTTTATGATGCACTGAAAACAAAGGAGAATTGCTGATTACTGTTAATGATCTCACTTTGGGGGTGTCCATATAAGACGACCCCTTCCTCAGAGAGGAAATATCAAAGGGAAAGTAGAACCAATCCTACCTTCAGGGATCGGAGAGTCTGGAGACCGAGGGACAAGTTTTTCTCATTGTCCTCTAATAAAAAAAAATTAAAATTCAGCCATTTCCATACTGATTTATAAGTCAGCCTTATCACCATTAGTTTCCATCCAACCAATCAATCATCCATCCAATAAATATTTGTTCTATCCATCTAATAAACATCTGTTGTCCATCTGTTATTTTAAGTAATTTTCCCAGATCATTATAGTGAAAAGTCCATAGAACCAAGATTCAAACCCTGGTCTTTTTAACCAAGATTCAAAAGCAGGTCTTTTTTTTTTTAATCCTCACCTAAGGATACCTTTACTGATTTGAGAGAAAGAAAAATCAACGTGAGAGAGAAACATCAATTGGTTGTCTCCCATATGTGCCCTGACTAGGGATTGAACCTGCAACCTAAGTACATGTTCTGACCAGGAATCGAAACTGCAACCTCTTAATGTACGGGATCATGCTCCAGCCAACTGAACCACCCAGTCAGGGCAAACCCAGGTCTTTTTAACTTTAAATAAAAATCAAGAACTTAAGAGTAGTTTAGAATAAAACACATTAGGGAGAGTAATAGATGGTGGGAAATTATCAAGGGATTTATGGCATAGGAGTAAGAGGATCTTGCCCTCTACCTCCAAGTAGCTCATGGAAAGCTCTGAGGGGCCACTTTCACTGGCATACAACATGTCTGTTGTGTTGCCCCTCCCCCCTTCTTTTTTTTTCAAGAGTAACTCTCAACTTGCCTGGAATGTAGCCGAGGGTCCCATTGGTATTTTGGAGGGCAATAATTGGGACTCGGTCTACAGTACAGAAGAGGGAAAACCTGGGATTTTGAAGAAGTCAATATTTACAGACATGAGATCTCATGAGTAGGAAGAGGATTTACCTTGGGGCCCATAGGTCCAGTCCCCAGTTCTACTCACCAACCACAGCTGCTGGGCAGTCCAGGCGGAGGGAGCCCAGTGTGATCACTAGGTGCTCAATATGGCCCACTACTTTCAGATGCCGGGGAAGAGAAAGCTTCTCTCCTTCGTGCTTGTGAGATCTGACATGCTCCTTGAGTCTGCATCGGAGAAGATACCAGAATCCCCTTGGCAGAGGTTTCTGATGGAATCTGGCAATATCTACCTTCTGACCCATAGATGGAATTTTCCAGGGATTTCCTGGGATCAATTTACAAAAAAAGTGCTAGCCAGTCTACACTTCTTGTTTTAGTACTGTGTCCTAAACATGCCAGGGGATAAGAAAAATGAAAAAATGCAGCTCCTGTTCATAAAGAGATACACCACTATTTGAACTGGTAAAAGATAAGAGTTGACACACTCAGAGAACCCTATTCTGCATCCTAACATCCCCACTCATGTGCAAGGCAGCTTAGTTAACAAGTCCTTTTACCCCTCTGTGGGTAACAGATCTCAGAGAGGGCAGGTTGATTCTAATTTTAAAACATACTTTGTTCAATGTCTAATTTTCTCTGTCTTTTTTATTTCAGTCTACCCTCATCAGTTAGTCTTAGGCTATAAGTTTAATGTCAGTAAGTGCATTGATATTGAAATCAGCAAGGAATATCATGGAGAAAGTTCCAACTAATTTAACTTGTCTGTGCAGGGGAGGAAGGAAAGAAACAGCATCCAAGGTTTCAGTTATGTAACGTGATGGGAACAGCTAGCACCCGAACCATTATGGGTTGGTGGATAAATACTTAATTATGGACTTTCTGTGCCAATACTTCTGCTTTACTCCATTTCCTCTCTTTTAGTGTTATAGCCCATCCAAAAAAATAATAATTGCAGCTTTACAGATGGTTATTAATTCCTCTGGAATCATGGCAGTCTGCTGCCTAATTATGCAGCAGGACATTATTAGTCTTTCTGGAACCATCATGTTGCACTTTATCTCATCTTTTCACCACATTAAAAAGCCCAGGGTTCTTCCCACAAGTGCACTTGCGTCTTGGACTCCACCCACCACCCTGTATAGCAATGTGCAAAACCCACAGAGGCAGCTTCAAAGAGACACAGTGATGGCGAAGGTGGAGGGCAGGGTAGAAACAAGAAGGGACAGATCATGTAGTATAGGTCACTGATTCCACAAATCAAGTCTTGTGCAAGCCCTACCTAAGAATATGAACACCTTGAAAGCAGTTTAAAATTGGGATATTATATCTACCCTAGTGATTGTGTCAGTGCAGAGATTTGGGTTAGGGAATGATTTGTTGTGTGTAGGGATACAGAAGTGGAAAAGAACACTGGACTGATCCTCCCAATTCTGGGCTACATCTCAGTGCCCCTCTGGTACTTTGGAAGGAAGAGAAGAAAGGAGAAATGAAAGTACAGACTGAGTGAAAAGGAGAAAGGATACAAAATGGCTTTCTCTGACTAAATGAGGGAGAACTCATTACCAGCTGTGAGAGAACTGAAGACATTTAATACACAAGGTATCTGCCTGTCACACCCAAATCCCAGCAGGCACAGAGGTAAGACGACATTTTACATGTTCTTCAGAAAGAGAAAAACACACTAAAAAACTTTTGGTTAATGACCACTATTCAGGCCTGGCAGCAATAGCAGTCCCATTCCAAGTTCAGACTGATGCTTCTTGGGACAGGCAGTGTGACCTTCACAAGGACCCTAATAAGCCAAAGCCTCCCACATTCCCTGCTGTTACTCATGGAGGTTATACCAACAGGACAGCTCCTTATTTGATGTCTGGGCAGGGCACAAATGCAGATCAGGGCATGACACACAGCAGCCAAGAATCTCACATTCTCTCATTCCAGAGCCCCGTGGTCTTTTCTCAAAACATAATATGTGGGCGTTAATGGAAAGTCTGAGGCTTTCCTGGCTCACTGATTCCTCCCAGGGGCCCAAGGACCCTCACTCTGTCCCCGTACTACAGACTGGATCCAGCTGATATTTTTAGCTTTGCATCCTCCTCTTGGAGCCTCTGTGGAGACCTTCACATCTCTAACCTCAAAAGAGATTCAGGCACAGAGTAATTAGCATCTGAATTCCATCCATCCATCCAGTACAATTCCACCCAGCAGCTACTTACCCCAGTCTATACACACAAGCTGAAGAGATGAGATTATACTGACAGCCTGTGTCAATCAGGGCTTTCACATCCTTTCCAGCACACTGTGGAGAGGAAACACACTGTTCAAAAAGAGTAAGGGAAGGGAGATCCGGAGAGCAAGCAGCAGATGTCTTATGAATGGCAGGGATAGAGAGCATCTTCACAATACAGGGTGGTAGCATCCCATCTTTACCCACTGCTGAGTCTCCTTTGAGGGGCTCTTTTCCCTGCTGAACCTAGAGCTGACAGAAGATCCCAACGGAATTTGGGTGTTTCATTCTATATATTAAGTATATCTTGTGTGTGTGTATCACATAGCCCTATGCAAATCTGATGAATGTTTTGGTCCTTTTTTCCATAAGGATGCACACGCATGCAAAATACTGCATACACGTTCTCTGTTGCATGGAGTGCCCTCCTTGAAACTCATTTACCAATTCGATGGTAAGAGCCACATGCTACAATTTGGAGGTGAGAAACCCACTATTGGGATCATGATAAGCCCAAACCCTACTTGCCAGAGAACCCTGGAAAAGCAGTTCTCAGAACAGTACCTGGCAAGAAACCAAAATCATGTCATCATCCTCAGATCTCTTCAGTCCCTCAGACTTGGCCTGATTGAGTTTGTTGGTCTTGGAGGTCCAAGGGACACGACTGCTTCGGAGCTTGGACAGGTTGGTTTCCATGAGGCGTCTCTGCAGAATGTTATGTGGTTGCTTGAGGAAGAGAAAGCAGAGGCTTCTTAATGGCAAGTCATTTTTCCCACTTGTCCCCCAGGTACCACTGAAATAATGAAGGAGCCTCACATAACAGAGCTCTACCTTTGCTACTTTTTTATTCTCCCTTCAAGTAGGAACATCATTGGTATTGTCAGAACAGGTACTATAAACCACTTTGCAGGAGGCTACCCTGAATGAAAAGAGCAAGGTGGGACACTAAAAACTGTGGCTAGGGCCAATGAATAGTCAGTGACTACAGAGAACTGAGGGACCCTTGGGATTTGGACTACCTGGGCCTATGCCTTCCCACCCCTTCCTTACAAAGGCATTTCAGGAGAAAAGTGGCCTTTTCCTGTGTGGAACAGGTGTACCTTCCAGGTGACTTACAGAAGGAGCAGCTTATCTCCAGAGGCTGAAGAAACCTGCCTAGGACTGATTGTCAGAAGCTCTGCCTATTTCTACTTCAAGTCTGACTCCCTTACAGCCTTATATGTACCTGGTCCATATACATATGCCTTACTGGCCTGAGGGCTGAGTTATCCATGGGTGGATGGGGTGGGAAGACAGGAATTGAGACCTTGTAAGCAACCCTCTCTTGAGACACACTTTGGAACATGGCAGAACCCACAGGAATCATCTTTACTGACATCTTCTAAACCTCAAAGAGTATAAGACAACTCCTGCCATATGCTTGTCATCCATTGCCTTCTCTTCAATGGGCCAAAAAGTGGGAGTATAAAAGGTGCAGAGGCAGACCAAGAAGAAGGGTACTTGATTTGACCTTATATCTGTGTCAGGATATCTACTATTAGAAAGCAGAATGAGGAGTGTGATTCCAAGTCTGCTCTTTGACTGAGCTTAGGAGAGAGTTCCCAGGGCAGATATGTCCATGTGCTACTGTTTCCACCCAAAGTGACCTCCAGAAAGTATAAGCTATCTCCTGATAAGAAGTTGTTGACCTGAGAAATTTCTACACAAAGCATTTTATTCCCAGTTTACATTATCATTCAAAATCCCTCGAAGTATAGCATCTAACCCTAAGTTTCTATGTAACACATACCAGATGGCACTCCAGTTCTAGGGGAAGACAATCACTCTCAGAAGCCCAGAGCCTAGACCTTTCCCAGGGAAGGCAGAAGGATGGAGTCAGAGCCATGACTCACTGTAACCCTGGTGAGGCGAAGACATGTATTCCCAAAATACTCTGATTCTCGGCAAAACAGATTCTAAATTAGTATCCTTGAGAAAAGGAGAGGAAGAGGTACTTTAAAGAAAATGAGCTTCTTAAGTTGATAAGGGGCTAGAGAAAGTGCTAACTCCGATTTCCTGATGTGCCGCTGGGAGAATGCTTTGCTCCTCAAAAGAAATAGAAATTCTTCATTCTTATTTCTCTTGTTAATAAGGCTAGACTCCTAACTCAAGTCATGCTAAAGCAGGGTGTTCACTTCTATCAAGTCCATGCTTAGTAGGACCAATTTGGGTAAACTGTGCAGAACTGAAAATTGCAAGGGGTTTCAAAGGCCATCTAATCAAAGCCTTCCTCACCGAAAGCTTCGGGCTTTCCTTCCATTATACGTCGGTTTGCTGAACAGCACTTGATCTGGTTACTCAGTCTTGCAGAGGAGTCTAATCACCACTGCACAGTGAGGCAAATGAGGAGCATTCTAAAATTATTTTCCTTGAAGTCATCTCTCTTTTGATTTTCCTCCCCTCTTTTTCTCCACAGGCTACAAAACATACTCAAAGTTCTACTATGTTGGGGAGAAAAACCTCAGACCCCATGTCCTCAACTCTACATGCCTCTCTAATCTTACCCTCTTCTTGAGCGGTCTTTTTAAAGAGAAGCCGAATCACCACGTCTAGTTCCTGATACCCTGCATTTCCCCCAGTGCGTCACTTTCCATCCCATAGCACCAGTAACCACCTCCTCATTTCCAAATCGCGCAGGTATGTTTCAGCCTTCACTTTGCTTGACTACTGGAGGGCCTTTGGCCCTGCTGACCACAGTCAGCCCTGCGGACCCACAGGCTTCGCAGCCACAGATTCAACCAATTCGGATTGAAAATAATCAGGAAAAAAAACTCAAGAAGTTCCAAAACACGAAACTTGAATTTTCTACATGCTGAGCACTACATTGTATCCACACAAATTAAGTGATGTACAGGCATACCCAGCTGTGGCCTATATACAAACACCACTGCATTTTGATAAGGGACTTGAGCATCTCAGTACCTTAGTGGGGTTGGGGGGGGGGCTGGTACCAATCCCCCATGGATACCGAGGGGTGACTGTATTCCATTATTTGTTCTTTTCTTCAGTAACCAAAGAAGGTTCAAACACAATACACGCTCAGTGTAAAATATGCATATATCACTGAAGCACATAAAATTAAAAGGGATAGGCTCCCCAGCCTCTCAACCCCTGCCTACAAATAACAACTGTTAAGTTTAGAAATATATCCTTTAAAAGAATTTTAATACAGTTACAAACATATACAAAAAATAGAATCATTCTATAACACTTCTAAAATTTTCTATTCTTGTTTAACATCTGAAACAATTCTCTGTCGGTACGTATAATTCTCTTCGTTTCCTTTTGTAACTAAAAGTATTCAGAGTATAGTTCGAGAATTGAAAATTCACAGTCGTTAGACCCATACGGACCTCAGAACTGTGTTTCTGTGGTCATTTTATTATGCCTGCATGTTTTCAATGACAGTGTAACTAAACACTTCTGCTTCGAAACAAAATTTCACTAAAATGATGGCCAAGGAATAAAAAAGGCCTAAACCTAGAAGAACAAAGGGAACAGTAAATAAAACGGAAAAAAAAGAAAGAGGTGCTGACAAAATTTTGGAATCTGAAGGGCAGACATGAAAGTGGTAAGTGACCTAGACTAGAGAAAGCTGAGCGAGTCACACCATTCTGCTCCACAGAGCTCTGGGGTGGCAGAGACTGCCAGCTGTTCATCGAAATCCATGTTCTCCTCTTCTTGCTGGGTAGACACCTAGATTCTGTTTCCCAGCCTCCCCGCAGTGGGGCATGCCCACGTGACTGAGTTCTAGCAAAGAGAATATGGGTAGAAGAGACGTGTGCGACTTCTAGACCTGGCCCATGAACATCTCCTGTACACACTCCTCCATATTCTTTTCCTCTTCTCATTGGCTGGAATGGAGACGACCCCTGGGGTAACCTTCTTGGAGGTCGCATGATGAAGACACAAGAGTCACTGTCAGCCTGGGTCCCTAAATGACTATGGGAGGATGGACCTGTTACTTAAGAAAATATAAATTATTATGTTTGAGCTATTATAGACTTTGGGGTCTAACTATAAAAACATTTTTCCTACTCAAACTAAAACCCTGGAAAGGCTGTGGAGCTAGAAATATTAGAACCTCTAGAGTTGGAGGGTATGATTAAGGTAGGAAAATAGATTAGTGTAAAGCCTGCATAAGACTCCCACTTGACCCAGACGACTGGGAAGAATGCCAAAAGTTTATTCTTTTTGTAAGAGTAAATCAAAAGACTCTGGTTGACAGTTTGGCTAGCCTTAAAAATTATGCACTGTCGGATTTCTAAAACAACTATGAGAGGATGGTGAAGCATATTAAGCCAGAACTGAAGGCTATGAGTTTAAAGACTGAAAGGGCCCACACTGAGCCTTGCACGATGAAAGAAAAAAGATCCACACCAAGATTTCACATCACTATGAATTTCTGGAGTACTACAGATGGCAAAGATTCTAAAAGCTTCCGAAGAGAAGAAAATGACCCAAATACAAAGGATTAGGAACCAGAATGGCATAGGACTGCTCAATGGTGATAATGGAAGCTAAGACAATGAAATAATGCTTTTTTAAAACTTGGCAGTACATACATTCTAAACCTAGCCGAACTATCAATCAAGACTCAGCAGGTACTTCCCATACATCCTCAAAGAGCTCCTGAAGGCTATGTTCCACCAAAGCGAGGGAAACCAGAGAACAAGGGGCGGGGGAAAAGAGTAGGATCCAAGAAATAAAGGATCCGATAGAGAAGACAGGCAAAAGAAATTCTGAGAATGGTGATGAAGGAAAAGTCATGCATATACGTTGTGCAGTACGTCTTGAGAGCAACCAGTCCAAAATGAAATGGGAAGATAGAAGGCTCCAGGAAGGATGTCTCCAAGACAAATAAAAAAAAAAAAAAGGAAAGAAATGGACCTGCTAGGTCATCTTCAGTTTTAAGGTACTTGAAGTATATTTAAATTTTACATAGAAAATTGAATGAATGAATAAATAAATAGGCAATTAATAATTGTGAGAGAAATAAGTATGTGTATGAGAAATGAGACGTAGTTAAAATGTTATTTGACTCGACTGTGAATAACGTGAATGTAGTCATCATAATGTAAGCAGTACATGCTGATTTGACACAAACCGTTATGTAACAGAATGTTGGTATAAGAGGAGAGACAAGATGGGGAGGTGTAGGAGAATCAAAACCTCATCTATTATAACAGAAAATCAATAGGTAATGATAAAATCAATAAGTCAAAAAGTTGTTTATTTACTTGTTTACCATTTCATCCCCACAGCTACAGTGTTAACTCCACAGGGGCAGGGCGACGTGATCACAGCTGTATCTCCAACTCGTGACACAGTAACGAACAAACCAATCTCTACCCTTTATGTCTTCAAAAAGCCTTTCTTGATGAACACCATTTAGTTCTTTCTTACAGAATCCCTTCAGTTCTTGTACAGTACATAGTTTGTACTACTTGAGTTCACACTCCATGACTATTGCTGTGTAAATTTGCTTAACTGGTTCATTTTTGTGTGTGTATTGAAATTCTGGCTTTCCAAGGACTGTCTTCTACATTCCTGATATCCTTCAAGATACACACTGGTAATTAGCTAGGCAGGTGCTGCAGGTGTTCTGATGGCCTTTCGGGCATAATTCTCAAGTCATCCTCCTGACATGAATCCTTCCTTATGCTTTAGGTCAACAAGGCAACTACTAACCTAAGCGGTCCCTGGTTCTCTACTATTTCTGAAATGTTGCTGCTAAGCCCTAACCGGGGTTCAGGCATCTAAACTCTAATCCGGCGAGCTCAAATGTGCTGCCGCCATCATCATCAGGAGCTTCCGAAGGAAACAGGCTCTGTGGGCAGTGCTATTTTCTGGGTGGAAATAGTTCAGGTTCCTCAATCTGGCATACAGTTTGCTTAATTATCTCTTCTAATCAGGCTGTAGGTGGGAAGAAAGTGGGGGGAAAGGAAATAGATTATACTGCAGATGCCACACAATATGATTTGAGCAAGAACTTCTAAGGCTACTTTCTCAATCCCTTTGCCTATGCTGCACCAAACCCAGACAGAATCAAACTAATGGAATTCTATGGTCCAGAGAATGGACTAGAGTGGAAAACAGGAAGGACGACAAAAGTCTGCCTTCTTTGTAGCATTTACTTCCAGAGGAGAAACCCAAGGTTTCTAGCTAGCAATAGAACCACAGTTAGAACCACCAGAAATAGGGTCAATAAACACAGCCCCCAAACCAAATCCAGTCTGCTGCTTGTTTTTGTAAATAAAACTCATAAACTGTCTATGGCTGCTTTTGTACAACAGCACAGTTGAGTAGTTGAGACAGAGACTATTCAACCTATAAGGCAAAAAAAAAAAAGAAAGTTACTATCTGGTCCTTTACAGAAAAAGTTTGCCAATTCCTGACTTAGAGTAGTATTTAAAACTATATGCTTTGGAGTCAGACAGAGCTGAGGTCAAGTTAGTAAGTACCTTGTAATGCTTTTGTGAGGATTAAATGACACGATCTGCATGAAGCACTCAAATGTTAGTAAGTGTATGTATGTGTATATACATTAAATTCTTATGTGTAGCCTAAAATTGAAGCTGGTTACCATTCACTTTTCTCCCCTAAAAGAGCATGAAATCATTCTACTCTGCAGATAAACATGGACTCCTGATTGACTCTCACTTCAAGCCCAGTACACGTCTCTATCCAATCTTGGAAACGTAAAAGGGCACCAGTATCTACGTCTCCTCTGCTTTATTTACTAGTTGAATATACAACATGTGACCCATTCTACCCCATGGGAATATAAACAGGTTGGCTTTGGGCTGGCAGTTGCTCAAAAACACACAGGGACCTATATGTTAGGCAGGCTGTCACATTACCCAGGTCTTCTGTGTGCTGTCCCTTTGCTTTTGCCTTGTGATCCAATGGACACATTATTTCAAAGAGAACAGTCTTATTCCTGATTGCTGCCTGCTTGTGGATTGGTCTGAGATGGTGATTTCTCAGCTGCCATGGGAGGCTGTACTTTTGTTAGAAAGAATTCACATATAGGCAGGGAATTGGACCAGATAACCTGTAAGTAAGTTCATCTTACTCTGAGGGTCTATAGGGCATACTATGGAGGCAGCCTCCTCTCCAAATCTTCTCGTAGTCAATTTCCTCACCAGGGAATGATGAAGCTATACTCAGATGCTGGTCTCCATCACTATTGTCACACCAGGCCAGAGTAGTCCCTTCTTCTGCTGAACTCCTCTAGCATTTAATGACTGTAACATCCTGGCAACTAGCATGGGCTTCCTGGTAGTATTCCTTCTTGGAAACTGTCTAGACCTATGCTTAAATAACTAAGAGACATCCCAAACTTGTTCAAAAATTCCCGATTTTTAAAAAATTATTGTTATTCTATTACAGTTGTCCCGATTTTTCCCCCTTTGCACTCTTCCTGATTCTTATTCTCTGTCCCTAACCTGCTCCTCCTGTAGTCTTACCCAGTTCAGTAAATGACAAGTTGATTCTTCCAACTGCCAGGTCAAAAACCTTGAGGTCATTCGTGATTACTCTTTCCTTTAGATCCTTAATCCAATCCATCAAGTAAACTTGTCAGTTTTGCCTTCAAAGTATATCCAGCACCTGATCTTTTCTTGTCCCCTGAACTGCTATCACACTGCTGTGAGCCACCTTCGTCTTGCACCTAATCAGTCTCCTGGCTTCAGCTCTCACCCCTCTACAGCCTAATCCACACAGTGATCTGCGTAACATTTTTACAGAGTAAGTCATGTCATGTCACCCCTCTGCCCAAAGTCTTACGCTGGCTTTCCACATTGGATTAAAAGCAAAATATCTATACAATGACCTAAGTACTCCGGCCTCCCACCACCTCTCTGATGTTATCTCCTATCGCCCTCCCTCTTGCTCATTTTGCTCTAGCCAGAATGGCCTTCTCATAATTCTTCAGTCACATCAAGCACACTGATAATTCAGGCCTTTACACTTGCTATTCCTTCTGCCTAGAACACTCTTCACCTAGATATTTTGCTCTCTAATTTCCTTATCTTTTAAAATGAAATTTTATCAGAGATGCCTTCCCTGACCACCCTATATAAAGTAGCAAGGTCCCAGTCCACCCTACCCTGGCCACTCATGCACTCCCTATCCCCCTTACCCCGGTTTATTTTCTCCATAGCACCTATCGCTACTTGATATATATCTACTTGCTTTTATTTTCTGCCTTCTCTCAACAAGAACGTAAGTTCCATAAGGGCAGGAACTCTGTTTGGTTCACTATTATATCTTGAAGGCCTATATTATTGCCTGACATGTAATAAGTGTTCAATAAATATTTGTAGAACAAATTAATCTGTTCTGCTCTTCCTCTAATCTATATGCTCCCTACGGAAATTTTGCTATCTTCTTATTTGTGGTTCTAGCATCTATCAAATATTCTGACCACAGCAAGTGTTCAAATAATGTTTGCTATTATTAGGACACAATTGCAGGTGTGAAAATCTTCAGTTTGCATCAGATCCTGGTGTTATAGTGGTATTTTGTGTTCCTTTCCCAAGGTCCCGAAATTCTTTGGTTCAAAACCTATAGCATTATGGATGTCCTGTGGCATTATGAATAGCTAAACTACAAGGTGCTGCCCATGGCTGCTCTAACTGACAGATTCTGATCAGGTAGATCAGACATTCAGAGTACAGGGCTAGCCAGTTCATGGTCGGTTGGCTTTGCTGTGTTCCACCATCCGTCCTTCCCCTGGCCTTCATTCCTAATTCCAGTGAGTTTTGCTAAGGCATTTAGTTATAAGCAGAATCACGTGTAGACAGGAACACAAAACTCCTTCTATTGCTAGACAACTATGGATTTTGGCCTGATGCTCACTAATACTATTATATTGGAAAGACTGCACATTATCCTATGACATGACTGTTTTTAAAGCCTAAAAAGTCCTTACCTCTCTGAGAAAAACATTTATGAACCTGGTAGCTAAAACAAAAGAAACTCCAAGATTTTTCTCCAGTTTCATCAATTTAAAAAAACCCCTCAAATAAAATATTAGTCATACCTCTGATTTTGGCTCTTAACATTAGACAGGAAAAAATCTCAAGATGAAAGGATACACAAAATAAGAGAGCCAGACATAAGAAATAAGTTAATTACGCACTTAATTTGCATAGCAGACTGTGTAGCAGCCAACTACACATAAACAGAAAGAGGGCAAAGGCACTTCCCTGGGGCCAAGAGAATAAGACCACATTTGATTGCCTACTGGTGCTCTTTCCCAATCCAAAAAAAAGTTGGCAGGCTAGTATCAAATAGCAAAAGTTACAGACAGCTTGGCAAAAGGTAGATAATTAAGTAAACCCAGTAATATCATTCTAATATGGGTCACTAGTAGGAAAAAAACAACCCACAATCTTCCCACTGGCACATACCCCAGAGTCAATTAAAGCTAATTTATTTTTCCCCTTGTCTCTCTCTGGTGCCATCTTCTCCTTATTCTTGTCCTCCTCCTATTGAGTTTGTACTATACACCTCTTCAGTCAATGCTGGCATGCTCAAAATTTCACTTTAATATGAAAAATGGTCTATGTTACAGATATACCCTTAAAGTGAAGTGATAGAGTACTTCTAAGGTCATTCTAAGATTATATTGAGGCAGTAAAATCAGTTCCAGGAGAGCTTAAGCAAGCGACCTCACTCCAGTACTCACAGCTCTTGTGGCCCGATCATAGTCAGCCAGGCTGTGGCCTGTTTTAACTCTTCTCTGCAATCATCTACACATAAAAGGTGTGAGAACAGTGAGAAAAGGATATCAACTCCATGGCAATGGTGGGTAGAGGTGGAGAAAGTGTGAACCACATCAGGGTCTCACAGTAAACTGCCGTGTGTCACATCCATGGCAATAACCTGCTTTCCGAGGACGCTTCCTTCTTCCAGCCTACTGCTAGTCAGCTTCTGTGTGGTTCAGTTGAGACAGACTGGAGTCAGAAACACAGATGGAATTCTTCCTACACAGGATGAAGTAGTACAAGGAATGCTAGGCAAAAGGATGGAGAGGTAGTTTCTCAAGGACAGGAAACTCCTTGACAGCTTGGGAAAACCAAATTTCAATCATATCTTAAATGAATGAAAGGAAGAAAAACATTCCACATTTTACTTCTTTTTCTAATACTTTCTTCTCTATTGGTTCCTGTGGCTTCCAGGAGCTAGGATTATTTTGGTCCTGATTTGCTAAATAAATCTAAACAGTTTTGAAGTGAAAGAAGGGAAAACAGAGAGTTCTCTTTTTTTCTGGGAATACATTTCAGTCACCACTCTAAGCAAGCCTGAAGCAGACTGACAATCCTGTGACTTGTGTAGGAAAAATACCTTTGAAAAAACAGAGCAAGATAACTGGGTAGACTTTCCTGCACATAAATAACTAAAAATGACACTCATCACAATGAAGGAGGGCAAATCTGATATTAGTATCTGTGTGTCGTTAAGGTCATTAAAAAAAAACAATTTAGAACTCTGCTCTCAATAGTTATTCTTGAGCTGGAAATGGCAATTTCAGTGAGCCAGGCTGACATGCACCTCCCCAAATTAAACATTCTAAAAGCCACCCCCCCAAAAAAAAAAAAAACCACTGGAAGAACTACAGAGTACCTATTTCATTTGAAAGGCATTCAATTGATGTTTCATAAGTTATTGCCCCAATGAATAAAATGGCTATGGAATTTAGGAAAACAAGTAAACTACAAGAAAACTCCAGATAAAACTACAAACCTAAACATAAATTCGGCCCAGGACCACTGCAGTGACTGAAGGACAAGAGTCAAATACAGTTCTTTAAAGTAGTGACCCTTAGCCACCCGTCTCCCTCTATATCTAGAGGGCAGCATGGTCTTCGAACCCAGACCTCCAGTCCTGGGGGTTCTCCTTAATGCAAAGAGCAACCCTCCTAGAAAAAGCCCACCCCAGCCCCAGCCCCAGCCCTGCCCCAGCCACACACGTCAGCAGATCAGTGAGATGGGGACTCCTGGGCTCCACCGTCTACCCCCTCTGTGGGGGGTGCGGGGAGGGGTGGAGTAGGAAGAGAGATGATTATGATGAAGAGATGTTTGGGGTTCAGGAAACCTCCATGTTCGACCCTTCTTTCCTGTTCCACTTCAGGATGCAAGGTCAAACGTAGGTAAGACCCAAATCAAACGGAGAAAATTTTGTATCGGGGAAAATGGATTTAACAGAAGTCATCTGGTATGGCGACTACGAAGAAACCCACCCCGCTCCCCACTTCGTCCTCTCCTCACACCCACTAGGAGGTCACAGTACCGGCCAAGCAGCCTGTGGGGCTGCCCTAGCTGCGAGGCTCCAGCCCCTGCGATCAAAATCTGTACTGCGAATAACGGGAAGGAAAGGCGACTTGAGGACAAGAAGGCAGGGCAGGGTCTTTTCTACTCGACAACAGACCTCAAGGGAGGAAGCAGAGCCGAGGGGAGGCGCGAGCTAGAAAAGCTACAGCGGAATCCTGAGAGACATGAAGCAAGGGGATGGATGGAGAATAGCGAGACAGAGGGCAGCGGCGGGCCGGGGCGGTGACTCAGTGAAAGAGGAAAGCGGCAAAGGGCTGGCCCCGGGAGGCCGCCGCGCGAGGGCATCCCGAGGCGGGCGCGGGCGCGAGGCTCACCGTGTCCTTGGACGAGCCCAGCTTCTTGAGGCCGTCCAGGGGCAGCAGGTCGGCCGAGTCCTTGTGGATGAACTGCACGGCTTGCTTCATCCGGCGCTGCTGCCGCAGCGACGCCGCCTCCCGCATGTCGGTCTCCTTGCGGCCGCCCTCGGTGAGGAGCCCTGAGTAAAACATCGCTGAGACTCCCGCGGACCCGCGTCCGCGCCGCTCCCACGGCCCCGGCCACCCTGGTCCTCGAGCTCCTCCGGCGCCGGGAGAACCGCGCGCCGTGCTCTTTATAGCCGAGCATGACGTCACGGAGAGCAGCCACTGCGCGCGCGGGGGGCGGGGCCCGCACCACGCCCAGAGCGCACACAGCGCCCCCCGCCGGTGAGCGGCTCCCAGCGTCGACGTCAGCTGAGCATCTCAGCGTCACCCGGACTTGGGGTAAGAGCCAGCCGGGAGGAGTGGAGCTGGCGGGACTGACCCCAAGCGCCAAGTGTCCACCTTGGTCTCTTTACCCGATTGCCCCTCCCGTTGTGGGTGTCCGCATCTCCTAGACCAGGAGGGGTGTGGTGCCCAATGCCGGAGCAGCCTTTCGGACCCTAGCCCTGCCGCCCCGGATTCCCCCTCACCAGTCCACGCAGTGGCCGACCCCGGGATCACCGACAGCTGGGCCATGCCCCGAGTCCCGCCGCCCGCGCCGACACTCGGCTTCGCAAATTGCCACCTCCGCCCCTCCTTCCGACGCCCCCCGCGCCCACAGCCCGGGCTCGGGAGTACGCACCGCGCACTCAGAACTTGGGATCGCTCAGGGTTTCTCTAACTTCAGGTCGGTCCCCACCCACCAGGCCACGTGACTGGGGAGGGGGCAGCTCCAGCGGGCGGGTTAGAGCTGGCCTTCCGGGGACCCTCCCTCCTCCTAGCACCCTCTGCCCGGGAAGCCGGGCGGGGCGGAAACCTGCAGGTCAGCCTGGGGCTGAGGAGAGGCGAGGGTCCCTCCGCGCGACTGCACACGAGTGCGAGCCTTACACCTGCTCTTTGGAACACCTGGCAGAAAAGCACGTTTCTCAGCCAACACTAGGGCTTACCATCTCTCGAGCATGTTTCCAGGATCAATTGGTTTTCTTCGTGATTCATACTCTCAAGCCATTCTAATAGGGCCTTCGGGCATCCTGGGTTCTGGCCTCAACGTTGTGGCTCGTGCAAACTGCAATTCCATCCTAGGTACAACCACTTCCCTCTCCCAGCCCATCTCACTGGAACAGCATGAAGCAGAAAGATCTACTTTCTGTAGAAGCTAACAATAAAAGTAACAATAACGGCATTTACTGAACAGTTTACCATGTGCCAGGTATTGAAATACTAAAAATGTAGTAGCTCGTGGAATCTTGGCAACAGCTTATGAAGTAGTGTTATCATTGTCCCCATTTTACAGGCCAACACCTGAGACCTTTTAACTGGCCTCCTGAATTTTGGTTCCCTTCCAATTCTTTATTGGCTACTGCCAGAGTAATGTTTTCAAACTGCAAGTGTGATCATCTCACCTCCCTGCTTACCGTACCTCAGCAGGCTTCCTATTGCTCTAAAGATAAAGACCCACATTCTTGCACCTGTCTGCTCCCACCTGCTTCTCCACCCTGTACTTCAGGCTCATGAGCCCTCTTCCAGTTCCTTAGAGGAGCCTTTCTCCCTTTTGCCAACTATTCTACCTTTGAGTATCCTGTTCCTACACATGGAATGCTCCTCCAACTCTGCTCAGTAAACAAACAGCCCTCAGCTTCATTATTGGCCTTCCCAGACCTCAGCTGCATACTATTTCTTTAGGAAAGTCCTCTGTAACCTCCCAGAGAGGGTGCATTCTCTGTAATCATGTCCTATGCATCTCTCCGAAATTTCGCTTTTTTTTGGTGACAGTGGTGGTGGTGGGAGACTGTTATTGGTTATCTGATTAATGTTTATCTCCATCTCCCTCCTAATTGTAAGTTCCAACAAGGAGACTAAGTCTTTTTTCCCCCTTACCTTTGAATCCAAACATGTGGGAGGCTCTCAGTAAATACTAAGTATGGCGAGAGTTAAGGTCTCACCCAAGGAAAGCAAGTGGTAGAAATGGGCCTTTAAACCTAGGACCTACTGTCTGCTCCCCCAGAACCTGTGCTGGACCTTCCAGACCTGGAAGGGCTTGGTTTGACTTCATGAACCTGCTTTCCCCCCTCTGTTCCTGCCTTCAACGCTTGCCCTAGATTCAGAGCTCGCAGAGACCTGTGGGAAAATAAATCCAGAAGGCTGTTCACCTGGCCTCAAGGAATACCCCTCACTGCCTCTGCCCCCTGCAAAAACAATCTACACACAGAACAGTTTCTCCTGAAGGGGAAGGTGAGGAGGGGGTGGGATTGCAGCTTACCTTCCAGTCCCCTGGCACACTTCCAGCAGTGAACAACAGTGACTGCCCTGGCTCCTTCTATCCTGTCACCTGGATCCCTGCCTGGTCACTCCTCCAGGTGAGAGTCACCCAGGGAACAGTGAAAGACAGCCTTGCCTTGTCTCTCTCAGACAGGTGCCTCTGAGCTCAGCAAAGCCTCAGGACAGGCCCAACAGTGAGGGCCCCAGGGGCTCAGGCTGGGACAGCTACTCTCCTCAGGGCGGAAGCCAGGCAGGCAGATTCCAACTCCTTGCTCCTCAGGCGGCTCAGCTCAGTCTTGCAGCCTTTTTTGCTGAGGATGGTCCAATGGAAGAAAGGGGCTGCTTTCATTGCAAGAGCCCCCCTGGGAACACCAGGAAGCCGAATCTCTCTGGTTGAACTGGAATTTGTCCATATCAAGTGTTGCTGAAAAATAAATAGGGCCTTGGCTGGAGCTGGGAATCTTTTTGTGAGTGCAGAGCTCTTTGCTGTCTTGGGATTTGTGTCCTGCAATTGGATATGTGGCCACAGTACCAGCTGGTCCCCTCATCTGTCAGAGATCTTCCTTAGCCAGACTGATACCATCACTGCCCTTAAGCATGGGTCAGTGTGGGAGGCCAACCCCACCCGCTGCCCATACACACTATGAGTTTCTGCAGACCGAACACTGGCTGCTCCATATGAGGAGCATCACCTTGGGCAGTCTATCCAGTTGGCCCAAATGACTTTGAACAAGTCGCTTCCAACCTCTATGCCTGAGTTTCCATATCTGTAAAATGGGTGCAGTGAGATTGCATATAAATCTGGGCTTTGTAAATTCTGGAAGTCTGTACCAACAGAAAAGATCATTATTAATTCTCCATATAGCCAAGCTCTCCTACCCCCATTGACCCATCTTGGAAGAAGTATAATATTAGTGTTAAAACCACAGGTTTTGGAGTCTAATACACAAGATTTCAATTCTGTTCTGCCACTTACTATCTATAGGATTAGTAAGTTGCTTCATCATTGTGAGTTTCAATTCCTCATCTGAAAAATGATGCCAATAACATATCTACCTCTCGGGACCGCTGTGAGGATTAGATGAGATAATACACACAGCACATCATGGCACATAGGAAGGGTTCTACATAAGGTAGCTACCATCATTGCTTGGGACAGCTTCAGGAAAACCTGTAGGTTGCTGAGCCTCAGAATAGGCCCCGGTGTATGCCTCCTCCAAGCCTCCCTACAGAGCTGCAGGAAATGTAAGTTAAACCTGATCATCTTTTACACACATTCCCCCCACGCCTGCCCCTTGGAGCCAAGGCCTCCTGAGGCAGGGGCTAACCAGCTTGTCCCACGCCTAGTGTCTCTAGATTCTGAGTTTACTCTGTCAAGTGGCTTTGTGCTAAAGTTCTCTGCATCCTTCCTGGGCTGTTGTAGAGGATCTGTCCTTGAAAATTGTGCTAGACATGCTGGTGCTGTTTCAGGTAGGATTTTGTGTTGTTTTTTATTATAAGTGACAGAAGCCCAGTTGAAAATTTCTTAAGCCGAAATGCAAAGTTTTGGGTCCCTTATTTAAAAAGTGCAGGGGTTTCAGGCATGGCTGAGTTGAAGGGCTCAAGTGACGTTATCACTGTTTCTGCTCTGAGCTGATGCCATGGTAGGCAGGCTCTTCCTGTCTCATGGCTATCAGCGACTCCAAGCTTACAATGTATTCTCCCAGCAACCCTCCTTTGGGTCTTCAGCTAGCAGGGAGGCCTTTGGGAATGGGGTATGGAATGAGTGCCGGAGCTGGGAAGCTGGAAAAATAAATAAGAGCAGAGGAGAAAGCAAGAAAGCCAGTATGGCCAAGGAGGTTGCACCCCCCTCCCTTTCCCCCTTATGCATATTTTGCTCTGACTTTGCCCTTGGGCACACCTGGAGGTAGGGCTGCTTCCTGGATCCCACTTCTTTCACCATCCCCATCCTTGTAGCTGCAGAGTCCCCTTTCCTCCTCAGGTGCCTTCACCACCTCCACCTCCCTCTGGCAGGAAGATTCTTCAAACAGCTGTCTGCTGCAGCTGCCATATGTGTGTGAGAATTTCTGGCTGTGCGGGTGCCCACAACTTGGCCCCCAGCCCTGAAAACTGTGCCGACTTTGGCAGGTTAGAGCAAAGACAAGAGATATTTCTGTCTTCTTCCTTCAGAGTGATTCCCAACATCACCAGCCTCATAAAACAGGACTGATAGCAGCCCCACTAGTGTTTTCCAAAGTTGGCGGTGTCTTTTGGATCTGTTCCTTTCAGCAGTGATTGCGTTTCACTTCCTGGGATGAAGACAGGCTGTGACCTCAAATCAGACAGCAAAGAGGAAAGAAAGGAGGGGAAAACACCTCAGGATCTGAAGCAAGGCTGTCTGGTGGAAAGAGGGGAGTCTGTGCTTGACTTTGAATCTGGCTCTGCCCCTTGTTTGCTGTAGTGCTTTGGCCAAGTTCCTGCAGCTCTCTGAGCCTTGCTCTACCCATCAGGC
Source organism: Tonatia bakeri (assembly GCA_004024845.1). Classification (NCBI taxonomy): domain Eukaryota; kingdom Metazoa; phylum Chordata; class Mammalia; order Chiroptera; family Phyllostomidae; genus Tonatia; species Tonatia bakeri. The sequence continues at coordinate 117,606 of PVIA01000898.1, forward strand.
AGGACTCTGTGTGGTTTAAATAAGATAACACATAAAGCAGAAGGCCTGGTGCAAAGTGAGCCCTCAATAAATAGGGTGCCATCTTTCTCTTTTCTTCCCTAATCCAAGATAGGCAGAGAACCTGGAAAAGACAGGCCCTCCAGAGGCCTGTGGAGGGCTCTTCTGTCGAGAAACAGACCTCCGAAGATGGAAGGTCTCTCAGAACGCTTTGCAGCCCTGAGTACTGCCTCCCTGGAGTCCGGAGTTAGACTCTGTCATGCTGGAAACGTCAAAACTGAGATGAGCATTTCCGGAGAGTGTCTGAGTCTGAGCTCAGCAAGCTGTATTGCCGTCTTCGCACATCTGGGGCTAAGGGTTGGACATAAGGAGTGATGAAGCATTGACAGGTCTCTCAGAGTGTGCTGTTCCTGACCAGAGAAAAACAGGTTAGGAGACTGGAAAAGCACGTTTCACCCTCCCGACTCAGGAGGATAGGGCTTTTCAGAAAGTCTTGTGAGAACCCAGATCAGGCATTGTGGCTTGCTTTTCACTAAGATTTAATTCTTCAGTTCCTAGAGCGCGTCTTACTAGAAGGCCTGTAACTGAAGGACTTTCTGTTTCAGTGAAATGGGGGAAAAGAGCAAAGTGTGAACCCATTTTAAAAAAATATCTTCCATTTAACTTTTAACATCTCAAGAAGTGAAAAATAATGATGATGATAATAATTAACATTTATCACCCTGGTCAGGTGGTTCAGTCAGTTGGAGCATCGTTCCATACACCTAAAGGTGCTGGGTTCAATTCCCAGTCAGGGTACATGCCTGGCTTGCAGGTTTGGTCCCCAGTTGGGGCATGTATGAGAAGCAGCTGATTAGTGTGTCTCTCCCTTGCTCTCCTTCTCCCTTCCTCTCTCTCTAAATTCAATTAAGCATGTCCCTACATGAGATTTTTTTTTTTTAAAGAAAGTTAACACTTACTGAGCCTTTTCTACATTCTGAGCAATGTTCCAAGAGTTTTTCATGTGTGTGATCTCATTTAATCTCACAATAACCCTATCCAGGAGGTACTATCATTACCTGTACTAACCATATGTGGTAACTGAGGCACAGAGAAGTTAAGTGACTTGTGCAAGATTACATGGCTATTAAGTGGCAGGCCTGGGATATAAATCTAGCTACTGCAGAGAACATAATGGGAGCCTTGGAGAAAATGAGCTTTATGAAATATAAATCTTAGCTAAATCTTTCACTAAGATCAACAGAGAGAATGCATTCTTAGAAAAGTATATTAGGAATGCTGGGAGGGGGATATTGGGTGAGTGATAGTACTGAATCACCTTGGTTCCTCATTGGAAGCCCTGAGAGAAGGTTTATCAAGCCTTTTTTTTTTTTTTTTTAAGATTTATTTGCCCTGGCTGGTATGGCTCAGTGGATTGAGCGTGGGCTGCAAACCAAGGGGTTTTTTTTTTTTTTGCTTAATCCCTTCTCCTTTCATCCAGTCTTCCAACTCCCTCCCCTCTGAGATCTGTCAGTCTGTTCCATGTATCTCTACCTGTTTCTATTTTGCTTGACAGTTTATTTTGTTCACTAGATTTCACATATAAGTGAGATCATGTGGTATGCTCATTGCAGCATTGTTTATAATAGCTGAGATCTGGAAACAGCCCGAGTTCATGATCTCCATCACCACGCTCTTCTGGCTGTGGCTGCGTCAGTCACGCATTGCTGGGCTCTGTCTTCCCCGGGGCATCAGTTCCATGTCCTGCTCAGTGACTTTTAATTAATTAAAAGTTAATTTATTTTCAACCACAAAATGTATATAAGACAAAGCCAGCACCAAGCTTAGATTTAAGGTCGGTTTGTACTTCTGCTTCTTGCACTGTGTAGGGAAAAGACAGGAAACTCCACACTGTGCCTCAATGTCGTCCTTCAGTCCTAGCTTAGAGTATCGGGTTAGGGGACGGTCCAAGTCAGGGGGATGTGGTAGCTCTTAGAACTACATGTAATGAACCATCACACGAGATTACAATTTGGGGTGATTTTCCCCTCATTCTTTCAACTCCTCTTCCTTCTGTCTCAGCAATATAAACATAAATTATACATGCATACATATATATGTATAATTTATGGCATAGATATATATATCTTCAGCCTAACATGTACCTAAACCATAACAATGAATGAATGAATGAATGAGGGAGGGGTGTGTGTGTGTGTGTGTGTGTGTGTGTGTGTGTTTAGACATGATTTGGAATATTGTTGATGGTTTGAAGGGGACTAACTCCTCAATGACTTCCCACCTGGTCATTCATCATTAGTCCAGGCACAGGGAAGAAAAAGATCTAAACAGATGCATTACAAGGGTCTCTATGAAATAGCATGCAATCAGTCAGTTGGCAAACCACAGCCCTGGTGCCCAACGCCCCCTTGGTAACATTTTTGTCTTGAACTACCGGCATTTAAATTCCAAGCTCCGAGGCCCTGGGATGACTGAAACACAGGTTCATTACATTTACAACCACTAGGTGGCACCTGTTCCAGAAACTGCATAATAGCTGTCCCATCTTGGAAATCTTTGATCAGCCGGGGGCCCTCTGATGAAAAGTCAAGTTCTTGCTGGGTGGGTAGCAGAGCTTTCCAGAGCCAGTGCTCCCAGGCTTGGTTTGAGGAGCCAATCGCCAGGAGGGGCCTGGATTCATGCCTTTAATGATGAGCTCACCCTATGTAAAATAGCAACTTCTCCTCACTACCTCCTCATCCTCTATCCTTGTAATCTTACTTATTTTTTTTGTAACATATACCACACTTGATTTTACAATATATGTTTGTTTGTTTATTTTCTGTCTCTCTCTGCTAAAGCCTAAACACTACAAAGGCAGGGGCTTTATTTCGCTCATTACAGTATCACCAGCTCCTATAATACTGAGCACTTAGTAAGCCCTCAGTAAATATCATACATAAACGAATGAATGAACAAACATATTAACAAAGAATTATTAGTTACTAAGGTATATGGCTGCATTCTCCAATAACATACTCTGAAAAACAAGCAATGCTGGTTATTTCGTTGTTTACAGTAGGTGGATTTAGTTTGTATCCTGTTTATTCTGCTAGAACAACTTGCCTGTGAATTAGAGTGGTTTCATTTTCTAAATTTATTTTGATCCTACTGTGTAATCTGGAAAGTAATCCCAGCTGAGCAGTTATGTCTCTGTGGCTTTCAAGCACAGAAGCAGCCTTGCTGGACCGTTAGGCCCCTGAAGGTGGTCTCCTGGGCTCTCTGAAGGGAGAAGGAAGCAGAGTACTATGAACCCTTAGAGCAGAAGATGTCCCAGAAAGGAAAGCTCACCGAGGCTTCTCATTTCCTGTGGATGGGTCTCTACGGGCCACACCCAGGGTCTGGATTCTCAGGATAGCTTGCCTAGTGAGAAGGCCATAGTTAACAAGCCTCCCTTGATGTGGTAGGGAACAGCTTCACTCCAGCCTCACCTAACGCACTATGGTATCAAATACAGGCAAAGAGTGATGTGGACTGGGTAAGGCTCCCAGGACCCACCCTGCTATGTGACAGGAAGTAGAGATGCTGACAGCTCCGGTAAGAGGCATCTCTTCCAGGTTGAGGAGGAGAGCGAGGCTGGGCCCTGCGTGGGCCCCTGAGTTCCCCAGAGGCTTGCAGCAGGCAACAGCCCTGGTGCATCTTCCTACAAAGATCTGCCTGAGGGTGAGCGAGTCTGTGCTTTGTGTGGTACATCAGCCCGCCTTTCCCAAGTTACATGACAATTTAAAAATCACCTGCAAACCTAAATACAGTGAGTGCTCGCAGACAACACATGTAACAGCAGGAGAATGAGTCAGAGGAAGCAATTTTCCACAGTGAAGAAAATCATCTGTTAGTGTGGAAAGGCAAACACTCTTTAATTAGCATAGGCAACTCAAGGGCAATGTTGTTGCATCCATAGATGCAGCGCTTGAGTAAATGGCTCAAGAACAATATCCACAGCTGGAAGGAAGGACTTGCACGATCCCACTCCCACTCAGAGTTCTCCCACAGAATCAGCTCTCTGGGAGGGAAAGTGAAACTCAGCTGTGACCTCTTCCTGTTTAGTTAACAAGCAGCTCTTCCAAGTCCTGGTTCCTGTGCCCACACAAGGAGTCCCAGAACTCAGAGCTCCCTGGTCTTCTTTTATCTATATGCCTTTTCCAGGTGCCAGCCAGTTTTGTATCTTTATTCTGTGACATTAAAATTCATATTCTGGCTCTGACTTCTCTGGAGTTCCAGGGAACCAGTTGCCTATTTGAACTTCCATTTGGACATAGAATAGGCATCTCATACTAGGAAGGGCCAACATTGAACTGTCAATCTTCTCTTTTTTCCCCGATGCCTTGGGAAGAAGTCACCCCCAAACCTAGTGACTTCAAATGATGATGATCATAGATTTTGCTCACAAGTCTATAATTTTGGCTCAACGGGGATTGCTCCATGAAGCATCATCTGCGACAGCTCAGCTTGGGGCTGGAGAATCCATTCTCAAGATGGTGCATCACATGGCTGGCAAGTCCTGCCAGCTGTCACCTGGGAGCTCAGCTGGGATACGGGCAGTGGGCCATGGTTCCTCCCCCCACAGGCTCTCTACAAGCTGCCATGGCCTCCTCGGGGCATGGTGACTGAGTTCCCAGTGTGAGCTTCCTGAGGAAAAGAAGTGGAAGTTGCCAGTGTCCTAAGTCCTGGACTAGGAAACTGGTGAAATGTTACTTCTGCCATGTAATATTGGTCAAGCAGTAGTCACAGAGCCCAGACAGAAGGAGGAGGGGGAAAGACCCCCAACTGTCCATGGAAGGAGCGTCAAAGAATTTGCAGATATGTTTTAAAACTTTCAGATGTCCCAGACCTGCTCCCTTCTACCGCCTTCTCCATCCATCACTTGCATTTTTGGTCGCCGTCTTTTCCTTCCCCTTCCATCCAGTCCTCATCAACAAGTTCAGCTGACTCTCCCCTGAAAGGTGTCCAGAATCCTTCTCTTTCCTCATCCTCACTACCACCCCTGTAACCCAGACAACCGCACCTCCCACCTGGATGACCAACAGCTTGTTAACTGCTCTCTCCCTCCATGCCTGCTTTCTAAAATCTATTCTTCATACAGACACATCTTTTAGGAACATAAATGATATCATCCCACATGCCATCCCTCTGCATAACAACATAGTAGAATTAATGCCTCCTTCTGGATTCTAAAGCCTGGTGTGCTCTGGCCCCTGTGCGCTCCCTGGCCTCATCTCTTACCACTCCCCTCCCAGGCTGGGATCCACACACATGCTTGTTTCTGCCTCACAGCCTTTGCACGTGGCTTTCCTCTGGCTGGAATCCTCTTCCCCCTGATTTTCCCAAGCCTGGTTCCTTTTCACCACTTAGGTTTCGATTGAAATGCCATTCCCCCAGAAATGCCATCCATAATCCACAATTCTGAAATAGCCATGCAGTCATCTGTTACATCAACCTACTTTATTTTTGACATAATACTTACTACTAGCTGATACTTTTCACTGGTGATTTGTTTATTGTCGGTCTCTTCCCCCTAAAATGTAAGCTCCGTGAGGGCAAAGAACCTTGTCTGTCTTGTCACTGTGCATCCCTAGGGCCTAGAAGAGTGCCTGGCACAGAGCAGATGTTCGATGAACACTTGATTTAGCAGGTAGCAACAGTAGCCCCAGCCAGCCAGCCTTCCAACAGGACTGTAGCACCACTCAGGTGCTTGATGGGTAGAGAGAGGGAGCTCCAGCAGGGCCTCAGCAGCTCATGCTTGTATAGGGACTCAGCTCCGGTGCATGGGCCTGCTCCTGGAGGCTGCTTCACAGAGACCAGGTTCACGCGATGTCCTCCCAACCCCCAGCATATTTCTATTCCCAGCCTTCTCCTGAAACCAGCAACAGAGATTCGCAGGGTCACGAGCACAGAGTTACTAATGTGCTTGGACAAGGATGGCCGAGTTGAGCTCACCCCTCCTCCACGGTGTTCAGGGCACTGATTCAGGTTATATTCCATTTGAATTTTCATCTTACGGTTAGACTCAGAAATGTAGGCGAAGTTCTGGTGTTACAAATTCCAGGTGCTTTCTTTCTGTCTTTCTTTTTTAAAGCTTTTATTTATTTATTTTTACAGAGAGGGAAAGGGAAGGAGAAGGAGAGGGAGAGAAACATTGATGGGTTGCCTCTCTCACACGTCCCAAATGGGGACCGGCCCGCAACCCAGGCATGTGCTCTGACCGGAAAAAGAACCAGGACCTTTCGCTTCGCAGGACAATGCTCAGCTAACTGAACCATGCCTCTCAGGGCCCAAGTGCTTTTTTAAATGACTTTTTTAAAAAGTAAAGATGTTCATATTTTTGAAGAAGAATTTGGAAATGGGTATTTAGGATGCACCCGAATAAAGAAGAAAAGTTTGATTAGGATTTTTCAAAGATCAATGTTATTAATATGTTTTGAAAAGCCACTGAAGTGTAAAGTGAGCTCAACAATAATGAAATAGTCTTTGTTTTCTTCAAAAAATATTTGTTAATCACTTTTTAGTACTTTGGTATAGAGAAGTGTAGGTACAGTTAGTTTTTTTATGAAATAACAAAACACTATGGCTGTGTGTAGTCAGCCCATTCATTAGGGAAATGGAAACTTGTTTGATAGAAATCTTTTTTTATTTACTGCAAGGAGAGTTTTGCCTATGGATTTAATTTTTTTTTAATGTAATGCTATTGAAAATTCAAGTTCCTGTGGGAGAGGATGACCATGGGCCTGCCGTGCTGACAGGAAGCGAGGTGATGCTGAGAAGCTTAGAGGCCAGGATTGTGCAGCCGCTTCTGGCGGTGGTGTGACCTTCAAGCAGTGAGACCACCCTCAGCGGTGCTGTTCTTGCCCATGGAGCGGAGTCAGTCCCTGACCTTGGAGAGTGGGGAAGGAAGGCACACATAGCCGGCTGGGCCGCACTGCATCCCACCTGGACCTCGGATGCCCCCAGCAGGGAAGCCCACTGTGGAAACAGGAGCCTCGGCAGTGCTGACACAGGGTGCGTGACATTTCCTTTTCATGAAGGTGGCTGATTCTCGTCCACCAAGCAGATCATGTCCAACCTGAGCTCCCCAGGCCCTAGCACCGGGCCCACAGGGTGTGTAAAGGCACAGCTGGTGCTAAGACCCACTCTGTGCATTTGCTACAGGGTGGAGGCTGGACACGAGGAAGGTGTCAACAGGCTTATTGTCTGAGGAAGTTGTTAGTTTTTATCTTTTTATTTCTAATTCTTTCTGCTTTGAGTATTTGTTTAATAATCAATGCTTAGAACTCAAACTCCTGGGATCAAACGCAGACCACACAGGCTGAGGGAGAAGGCTGTGGAGAAACGGAGTCCTCCCAGGCTTCAGTGTGTGGACGGTGTCTGATGGGCTCTCCCTGCCTCCCTCCCTCCTTTCCGCCTCTGCCCGGTCAGAGCCTGCACCTGGGCGCCGAGGGCTTCCTTAGGGAGGGCTGGGCTGGAGGAAGCTGAAGTTGCAGACAAGGCAGCCCCTTCTGCGGCCTGTTTCCCATCACAGCTCACTTGAGGAGCGGTGAGAACCAGGAAGGACAGGTGAGTCTCACCTGAGCTGACTGAGGTCCAGCTCAGCCAGCCCTTGATGTATCCGAGACATCTGCCCATGGCAGTGAGACGCAGGTGAGACCCAAAGTCGTTCTCAGTCCACATCCCAATGCTGGGAAAGAAAAACCAAGTTCGATTTACCAAAATATCTGTATTATCTATAAAAATTGAACTCTAACCAGTCACTGCTATTGGAGGCAGCCGCGCTATCCAGCGAGGCTGGCTGCAGAAGCAGACGGCTGCATCCCACCGACCCGCAGGCGGAACACGGTCCGAGCGGTGTGTGGGCAGACTCATTTGTAAGGCCTCAGAAACCTGGACACTTTGGAACGGAGCAGTCGGATAAAGGATCTTGGAAACATCTCCCGGGACTCCTGGGCCGTGTACTTGAAATAGTTCTGGGGGTGAGCCAGGACATCAAACAACGCCTTGATCAGCTTCTTGTCCTAAAAAGAACAGAATTTTTATTACTGGGCCAAAATATCTAAACATTTTGCCAATGGAACTATAATGACCCAGTGTGAAGCTGATTAGCTGAAAAACAACTCGTGAAAATGGTTTCCTCTGATTTTTATAATTTTTCCAGTTTTTATTTTTCCTAATTATCTATAAAAAGCATGTGTTACTATTATAAAGGAAAATTTAATATATAAAAAACCTGTTTTCTTTTTCTAAACTAGATGAGGTACATTGTTGGAATTTTGGGGAATGTTTATTGGGTTAGTGATATGGCAAGTGTTATTGATAATTACTTATAAGTATCTAAAAATTGGTGAATTTCACCCTTGAAGGATAAAAAAGCCAAGGATCTCCAACTACTTGGAAAATAAACATGAAAACAACTATTTGGAGAATAAACGTGAACACAACTATTTAGAGAATAAACATGAAAACAACTATTTGGAGAATAAACATGAAAACGCAGTTTGCTGCTGGCTTATATTTACAATAAACAAGCTGCGTACTGCTCCTTGCCACACATTTCCAAATTAAGAAATACAACTTCTCTTGACAACACTAAAGACAGCCTCCTGAATATTTTTTTTTAATATTTACCTGAGGACATGTTTATTGATTTTTAGAGAGAGGGGAAAGAAGGGAGAGAGAGAGAGAAAGAGAGATCAATGTAAGAGAGAAACATCGAATGGTTGCCTACCATATGTGCCTGGACTAGGAGATCGAACCCCTGGGTATGTGCCCTGGCCGAGAATAGAACCCTTGATCTTTCAGTTACAGGACGATGCTCCAACCAACTGAGCCACCAGGCCAGAGCCTCTGAAAGGCGGTGATATGGAACAAGAGGAAAACCTTCCTTCAGTGGTGCTTGGGGAGCTCTGTGGGTCCCCCTTAAGTACATACTTACCTTAAGTATTTCCTGGTGGTTCTCAGATGCATAGAGCCTGCCATCTCGAACTATGTCTTCAATGAGCTCCTGGTAATCCTCTGTGGGAGTAAAGGACATATATTGCATTGGATGGTTTAGTTATTTCCCAATGCTCTTTCATTCTTATAAGGCTCTGAGCAGTGCCCTGCTATAGCTGCTGGCAGAACAACAACCACTTGGACAGGGTGGAGGCAATCAGAAGAGAACACCCACAGACTCGCTGCCACATCCTCTCACCCACCAGTGTCTGCGCCCACCCGCCTGTTCCATCTCCCTCAGATAAACCCCCTGCACGTCCGCTTTGTCACTGGCTCCATCTTCTCTCGCCAAATCAAGGGCATGTTCCAGTACTTCTGCCCTTTCTCCTCTGGATGGTAAAGTTTTCTCTTTCTACCGGTCTTTTCCACCAACATGCAAATATGCTGTTTGTCCCCGACTAAAAAAAAATCTCTCTCTCTCTCTCATTTCTCCTTCCAGCATCTATCCTACGTCTCTGCTCCCCTTTGTAGCAAAATTCCTCGAAAGAATTGCCGAGGCTCACTGTCTCTGATTCCTCTCCTTTCTTTCTCTCCCAAACCCGGTCCAGTTGCTTTGCCCTCCGCCACTTCTCCCAAAAACACTTATCAGAATCACCAATGGCCTTAACGTTGCTAAATCCCAAAGGTCAACTTTCAGTCCTAATCTTCTCTGATGCATCAGTAGCACGTGACCTGGCCAGTCACCCCTCCTCCTGATCTACTCCTTCACTCAGCTTCCCAGACACCACGCTCTTCGGTTTTCCTCCTACCCTTCTGGTTTCTCTGGCTGAGGCTCTGTTGCTTTTCCTCCTTCTCTTCCCGACCTCTTACTGCAGAGGATTCCCAGGGCTCAGTGTGTGGTTGTCATGTCTTCTCTGTCTATACTCACTCTCTGGTGAGCTCGCCCGGGCTCACGGCTCTTCTGTCCCTCTCTCCTTTTCTCCCTTCTCCCTTTACCCACATCCTTGTATTGTGTAAAGCAATCAAGCTTCTTACCTATCTAGCAAGACTCTTCTCTCCTTTTTACGGGAGGTGGGGGTTGGGTTGGGGACGGGGAGGATTTGGCTGGTTGGAGAGGGAAGGCAGCTGTGTTCATTGGGAAGAAAGCCATGTTCATTTTCTCACCAATAACTCTGGGCCCAACACCCACATTAAATGCAGAGCACACCACGTGAGCCTTCTCCAAACATGCACCCCGCTTCAAAGGCTGGTCTCTTTCCCACAGTCACAGTTCAAATCAACCACACGCAAAACAATATTTTTCAAGTTCCAGGCGGAAGAAAAGTTGTCTCTTTACATGCACATCATGTGCAACAGAACCAAACAAGTCATAAGAACATCCTTGGAACCGTGTGGGAGGAGTTCCTGAAGGAGTTTCTCTGAGCCCAGTGATGGTACGTGGAAATTAATAATAGAATCTCCGTAACAACTAATTCAACACATGTGTGGTGTCACTTACTCTACTCATGTGGTACCTTTCTTCTTCTTTTATTTTAGTGAATATAAAATATAAGGAAGGGCTGTGGACGCCAAAGGGGGCCACATACTAAACCTGACAAGCTCAGGGGAGGCCTGCAAGGCGGCCTTACAAACCCGGAGACTGAAAGTAACCACGTAGGATGGTCTAAACATAAAGATTCCTAACTAAAAGCAGGTCATGGCGGGTCCCGTCCTAGGCCTGTAGCTTCTTTGACAAAGGTCAGTCTTTACCTTACACAAGCCTGTCTATTGTCTTTTTGCACCTAAGATATATATAAGCTATTTACCCTTGGATTGTCAGATGAGTACCATAATCTCCTGTTCCCAGACCCCCTCAGGGTACACCAGACCTCGAGGCCACGACTCCTCATTGTTTTCTTGCTCCCCAAATACCATCTCTGTGTGCTGTGCTAATGGTTAACTAAACTATACCCACCAATGTCAAAGAAGCATCTGTGTCTCCATTTTACGTAACTTTATCCAATCTGAGATTTCTTCACTTTGTTTTCTCCTGCCCCCTTAATCTACCACCAGTGGATTTCACAGAGTCCTCCTTGCTTCTCCTCCTCTGACTGTAATGTACAAAATAAGCTGCAAAACCGCCATTCTCTGGAGCGTTTTCTCAGTTCTTTAAGACTTTGTTTCCCAGCAATTGTTGTCAGTTTGGCTCAAATCAGCTCATCAAAATTCTCCACCGGTTTGGATGTTTCTTACATCAACAGGGCACATGTTATTTATCTTTAATTCCTCTGCTGCAGTCTCTACCAAAGACAGCTGGCTCCCACCAGGAACGCCAGTGCCGGGTTGTGTTCTGGTGTCAGAGAGAACAGGAGAGCTGCTCGCCACTCTTCGAGACCACTACCTTTAAAAAAATATTTCCTCTGCTTTTAAGAACTACTGTTGTCTCCTCACTTGCTCTGTCCCGAGAAAAGCAGGCTGGTGTTGCAGGTAAAACAGGCCCTGGAGTCCCAAAGACCTCTGCAACTCTGTCCTGCTGTGCGTTCAGGGCGGCTTCTTCAATCTCAGCCTGAGTGGCCCAAACCAGGACAGAAGCACGTCCACTTCTTGGGCGACAGTGAGGCATGTGCTGTGTCGGAGGCACTCGGTACGGGCCTGGCGCTCAGCGGCGCCTGCGCTGTGTTAGGACCGCAGTCCTCCCCATTCTCCAGCGGTCAGGTCTGTGGCGAGAAGCCTCACCTGCCTGTTCTAACCGTGGTTTCTGTTCTGCTATCAGCTTTGGAAACCAGATATCAGACTTGACTGAAATACATGTTTAAACAACAAAGATTAAGTAGGCTCTGAATAAAGACCTAAAAGGCTTCTATTATATGGCCAAAGCAGCAGTTTTTAACATTTTCTGCTGTGACATGTTGAAGACACACTCTTCTGGGTCTAACTAGGATTATGTGTAATTTTCACCTGGTTCTTTGTTTGAACAACAACAACAAAAATATCAAGAGGGATTCTTCTGTCACAAAGGCAGAGTGGAAAACAGTCAGCCTGAAGTCTGTGAGCCTTGGCGACACTTATTCCGGAGTCTCCATGTCTCCTTCGGTTCCTTCCCACTTCCAGACCGGGAAGGTGGTCAGTGGCTGCTCTCAGGAGCACGAGGCCCTGTCTCGCTCAGCAGAGCCCTGTGGGAGGCACTCGTGTCCTCCTAGGATTCTGATTCGAAGAGCCCTTGCCATGGGTGTTTGACAGTTTCAGGTACAGGGAGGGTGATCCTCCTTTTTGGAGCATGTTAGACAGAAACTATGTGAAGTGATTTTAAGAAGTCTTTAAGATACTGTCTTTCCAAAAGACATGCTTTTGGCACCTGTCTGTCTAAACACCTTCAGTGACCCCTACAAGATCAAGTCCACCCTTTTGGGTTTAGCACTCAGAGCTCCTCGCAGCCACACCCCATCCCCTTCTAGTCTCATCTCTCAGGGCTCAGCCCCACGCACCCTGCCACCTGGCCAAGGCATCGGACACCACGAATGCCAGGTACTGCATCCTTTGGCCTGCGTCATTCCTTCTTCCTGGATGTTCTTCCTTCCATTTATTAAAACAAACACACAAACCAACTCATATGTTCTCTCAAGACCCAAATCTCTTGAAACTGTGCTCTATTCTCTCTGAATTGTTTATGTGACAATATTTTGCTAAAGTTTCTTAACAAACATAAAGTAAGGTATGTAACATTTTATCATGTTAACTCTCTTCTAGTATTTGACCTGATTTTTATAATTTAAAAAATAAAGGTTGCATGCTTTCAGAACTAGAAATAAATAAGTACATAAATAAAATAAGACTGAGCATACCTTGGCAGGTGAGGGCGTGGCAAAATTAACTGCAAAAATTAACTGCTTCCCCTTCTTCTGTAGCTCACACAGAGCTTTGTATATGCCTCATTGTAGCATCTATGGCAATATATACTGTTTGGTGTTTCTGTCACTAACCATGTTGTTTCCAGCACTTAGTCCAATGCCCGGCACAGTAGATGCTCATTAAATACTTGTTGGATGGATGAATGAATAAGTTCACAAATGAACAGATGACTCTTCCCCCACTAGCCTATGAGGTTCTCCAGGACAAGGTTCAGTTCATTTTGCATTCCTAGTAAATGTTTGTCAACTGAGTCTCAGAGCTGACCGGGGCCCCACGGCTCACGTAAGCCATCCCTTCATTTAACAAGAAGAAAATGAAACCGGAGAAGTCATCTGATTTGCCCAAAATCACACAGTCAGTTATGGCAGAGACAGGGCCGGAAGTGGCAGCTTTCCCTCTACCCACTCAGGATTCCATTTAATAAAAGCCACAGTCGTAATGGGTTAGTATTTTTTGAGCATCACTGTGCACAGGGCACTGCACCAAATCCATTACGGATTGTACAAGTGAACTCTCACATTAAGTTTCGTGATCACCATCATTTAGACGTGAAGAAAATAGGCTTAGAGATGGTAATGTACACAGAGTCACAAAAGAGATTGTGCCCAAACTAGCCAACAGCCACACCCTCACCTGCCAAGCTATGCTCACTCTTATTTTATTTATGTACTTATTTATTTCTAGTTCTGAATGCATGAAACCTTTATTTTTTAAAACTATAAAAACCAGATCAAATACTAGAAGATAGTTAACGTGATAAAATGTTACATTTCTTACTTTGTTTGTTTAGCAACTTTAGCAAAATGTTGTCATGTAAATCTTATGCCTACTTGCCTATAAAGTAGCTTGAGAAAACAGTTTTATAATCCCTGTTAAATATGGGTAAAGGCAGATGTCCAGAATGGCTTTCCCAGAGCCATTCCATGAATTAGAAAATCTGTACCAGAACCTGTACCTTATTACTCCTAATTATATGTGTAGATTGAAACTGGAGAAATTATGAATATCTTATTTATAGTAGTAATTAAATGTGAGTGTGTATAGGAAAAACTAATTTTTTTCCTAGCTTCTTGATTTCAAAGATAGTTATTATTTTATAAATAAGTATTTCAAAATTTTGATTCAGCGAAAAGTGTCCAGTCTGAGCATAGGCAGTGCAACCCCGTCCAGGGAGTCTGGCCTCAGTTCTGAATGAATGCAGGAATAAGCCAAAAATTAGATGTCTTTATTCTTTCCTGTCCTAAGCAGAATGGTCTTTGTAATCTTTTAAAAATAACGCTGATCTATAAATCTCTACTTGGAACAAAATGGAAATCTCACGGATTAGGTTTTCTCTGTCCTGCGCCACAGAAGCAAATGTGTGAACTTTCATTTATGCTCTAGAACATCTTTTCGTCCTTGCAGTCAGTGTCCCCAAATGCCTGTTTAAAATTTGGCACCTATGAGTCAGCGACGTCCTTCCTGCCCCTCTGTGCCTGTGTGCCCGTCAGCAGCCCGCCAGCTGGCCTGGAAGTCGGTCCTGTCCACAGCAGAGAAGCTCCTTCCGCATTCTGCAGCCTGAGCTTCACGGCACTTACCGTCGTAGGTCACGTACGGGACCTGGAACCCTCTGGCACTGTTCCCTTCGTTGGACTTAAACTGAATCCACAGCTTCTTTGATCTGGAGGTGAAGGCGATGGGGCGTTCGTAGGTCTGGCAGGTCTCATACGTGGTCACGGAATTGGACGAAGCTGCCAAGGGAAGTTGAAGGAGGGTGGGGTTCAAGACGCATCACCGAGCAGGCAGACGATGAACGCTCGTCTTGTCACATGCTCACACCACATAACAAGTTATGCTCAAGAGCTCTTCAGGCCCAGCTGAGCCACCAGAAGAGCCAAAGGCCTAGAAATCAAGTACACACAACTGGTGATGTGCACCCCCAAGGGAGGCTGACCGGAAGGCCCATGGCCAGCCTGCAAGTGGTCGCTGCTGGAGCTGAGGAGGGGCCCTCCCATCCCAGAGCTGACCTGCTGGAATCTAGTAATTTTCACCACCCTCTACTGCAAACTTCCCAGGACCAGGCAGTGTGCTGCACCTTTTCTAAACTTGATCCCACTAACCCTCTGAGAACCACAGGCAGTTAGTGCAGTTGTCACCTGACCAGGGTCACACGGCAGTGCGTGGAAAAGTCAGCATTCAAACCCACACCTGACTTCAGACATTGTAACCACTAAGAAGAATAGCAAATACTTATGTAGTAGCTCCAGGTGCCAGTATTTTTCTAACTGCCTTATGGATATGATCTGATTCCTCATGATGCCCCTATGAGGTAGCAACTATTAATACCCCATTTTAACAGATGAGGTAACGAGGCACAGAAAATCCAGCATATAGATCCAAGACCACAGAACTCCTGAGAGGTGGAGCCGGGATTCAGATCCAGGCAGTTCGGCTGCAGAGCCCACTCAGAGCACTGCCTCTGAGCTGTATTGATGGCAGTGTTGCTTATGGACACCTGGCCATGTGACTGGATGGGTGGGGGGTCCCTCCTAACGGACCATGCCCTTCACCGTGGTCAGTCCCCAAGCTATGAGTTGCATCCCAGGGCGAGGGAAGTGTCCAGAGCCAGCCCTACATGAGCTTCATGGACTTCCTGTGTCCCCAGTAAGCACAGTGGGGAGCCACCACCGCTGGGGTTCAGCAAGGGCCCTCAATGGTGTGGGGGGGTGTGTGTGTGTGTGGAAGTTTTGTTTCTTGTAAAACTCTAAAAACTCATGTCCCACCTCTGTTCTAACACAAAGGTGACATGCTAGGCCCGTCTCTCACATCTGAAGCTGGGAGCGTGCCATGAAGCTCCCCAGCTGGCTTTAGAAGGGGAGGGGAGCAGAGGGGGTGGACGCACAGGTTTTCCGCATCACCAGGTAGTCTCCGCAGTCGTCCTCTATGGGCAGGAAGATCTCAGGGACCACGATCAAGATGCGGCGCTTGGGGGGAGGGTTGATGGTCCATGTGCACTCGGTGTTGGCCGGGTAATTGCCCGGGTAGTTCGGGGACTCAATGTACCCGGTGAACTCTCCCAGCTCCCCTCCACATCTTCTGTCTGGAAGGGGACAGGTGACGAGTTATGAAGGCACGGCACAGCCGTGGCTCTGTGACAGCCGCCTGCAGCTCAGCGGAAGAGAATCCCTGCATCCCTGCTGCCATCAAGGCGCAGGGCCCATCCTGGGAATGAGTCTGTCCTGTGCCGCTCAGGGTCCCCACTGGAGCCCGTCCCTCTGAGTTCCCAGGCCTTGTTCTTTTCATTAGCTCGAAAGTGCTCAAGGTCAGGGGCAGGCGTTGTTGAAACAAAAGGACAACTTTAGTTTTCAACATTTTGTTTACCACGTGCAAGTGCTGAGGTAACCAAGGAGCAGAACTTCTAGACCTGTCAAAATAGGGGGACAGAGCTTGTGGCTCAGCAGACGATATCTGACCCTTTCCTAGAGATCTCTGATGAAGACGTGACAGCCATTTTCTTTCTCTTTTCTCTCTGGTCAGGACCACGTTTTATTTTTAAGTTGGGAAGAGAATCCCAGTTAGCTATTGGTACGTGTGGGGCAGGCTGGATATTCACCTCTGGCACCAAAGGCAAGACACGTACACATCTGGCACACACACACACTCCATCTCAGCCACGTCTTCTCTCACTGACTCGCCACTCACCCAACAAAGGTTACCAAAAACCCTCTGCGGGTTCAGAAAGGAGAAAGGCAGTCCTGACCTTCAAGGTACCTACTGTTTAAAACTACCAGGTGAACCTGTGCAACAGAAGATATTGAAGGAGTTACCATTTCCCTCTCTAATTAGAATTGGAATTTATTATTCCCAGTAGAAAAAAACAAACAGGCTTTCTTTCTTCATAGAGAGGACGGGGAGCAGAGAGCTGTGGAGTGGAGAAACCTGCCTTCAAGCCTGCAGGGCCGCCTGGGGAGCCTGCCACATGGCTCCTGGGCGCCAGCCAAGGAGCAGCTGTGGAAGCGGGTATCACGTCGGTGCGGGGGGGACCCTGTAACACTGGGAACACCCCCAAGTCTAACCCACCAACAGTACAGTGTTTCATGAGAGGTAGTAAGCTTCTTGTCACGGCGGTATTCAAGAAGAGACTAGAGGGCTACTTGTGAGGATGCTGTTAATAGGACTTCATTGGAATAGAGAGAAAACAAGATAAGCTTCCTAAAATTCAAATGATTCACTGCCCTCTTCAGTCCCAAACTCCTCCAGTTTGGGGGTGCCTCCTTGCTCCCCTACACTGCTGTCTTAACAACAGTGAGTCAGCTGAGATTCACTTTACTAGAGCACTTTATACAATGGTTAAAAACCACCCACCCACCCACACAGCAAGTCATTGAATGATTTGCTTCCTCATTCCCATAAAACGCAAATCAAACCCCTTAGTGCGGCATTCAAGGCTTCCCTATCTGGTCAACCTCAGACTCCCTTCAGCGCATTCCATGATCAGGTTCAGGGGGTCTCTTCCCTAAAAGCTTTTTACTTTTCTGAGGCTGTACTCCCCCCCACCCCCCCATCAAACCTCCTCATGCCCTCCAAGGGCCTTTCCTCACCTCTCCAGACACAATGAATTGCTCCCTCCTCTGCAATCCCCCAGCCCCTGTGGCCTACCGGGACAGGGGCTTGCCCTGCTTGCAGTGCCTGGCACACAGCAGCCCTCAAACAATGCTGGCAAACGGGGCTGAACTGAAGTTGCAGCAGGTGCAGCCTGTGAGCATGCCTGGAGAAGCAGCCAGGGTCAACAAAGGTGACTACGTGGGGCTCAAGCCCTACTCTCCTTCAGCAGGGTCCGCAGAGCCGTGAGCTGGGCTAGCGACATCTACATGGTTCTGAATGTACCCGGGATGCCCCTCCCCCACCACGGGCACTGAGCACACCACCCCCAGGTGGACCCAGGCACTTGCCCTCATAATCAAGACTGAAAAGCCTTACAGAGAGACCTACTTTTACACTGGGTTATGTTTGTGGAGCCATCGAAGTCAGTGGTGGTATTTCCTGGGCAAGAAACACAGTTATTTTTTCCAAATTCAGGCTGGTATGTTCCCGCTGGGCAGCGAACGCACCGGTGCGTGGAGGTGTTGTAGAAATGTCCAGGTGAGCATTGAACTGCGGGGTGGGGAGGGTGGAGAGGATTAAAAAAAAGACTATTTTCATCCAATGCAACATAAAAGGTTTCACAGCTAGTGTAATACATTTCTATCCCAAAGGACGTACTGCTTTCTTACTAATCTGAGGTTAATCAACACTTAATTCCCTAAAGAGCCAGCCTGGGTGGGACTTGTGACATGAGTCCCAAGTGACTGTGAGAAGTGTAAAGGGAACAAAGTGCAGTGTATCTTCAAAGAGTTTATGGTCCACGCAGAGTCGGACACAAATAGTCACAACGCGAGTCTCCCCGTGAATGTGGGTGCAGGGCTGAGGCTGGGTGTGGAGTTGGACTCCTGCAAGAGGCAGCAGGAGCAGGGCTCTGGTTTGGGGGTGGGGGGTGCAGCGCTAGGTGAGAGTGCTGAGATATTTTAAGACTGGGAGGAAGGAGCCGAGGAGCCTGTGTATGCCTGTGCATCCCTCCCCCGCAACCCTGGCTGTCCCTCAGTCAGCCCTGTCTGAAGGGGCCCAGGTGGCTGGAGGGAGACCTTGTCCAGGGGGGTCCCGTGCTCTCTGTATGTCCTACAGGGAGGATGGAGCAGGACCTGACCTCCCCAGTCACTGAGGCACCACACAGCACACCTCTGGGCTGGGCTTGATTTGGGCTTTAACAGACTCCCATGGTTCTCAAAAGGGAAATTCAGTTCTGGAAAAAGGCAAGCTGCCACATCCTCACCTCTGGTTTCACAGTCCTGGAAGGAAGTGGCTCCCAGGTGTTTGGTGGAGAGGCCTCCCCCACAGGAGAAGCAGGAAGTACGGCCGGCTTCAGGCTGGAATGTGCCCAGGGCACAGAGCTGGCAGGGTGCAAAGCCATCTGCAGAATATTCTCCAGGTTGGCACAGACCTGGGGGACCAATGACCCTAGTGAGCAAGGTCCCTGGGCAGACCTTTTCCCATCTCTCTGCAGATGAGATCAGACTCTGGGCAGGCCTATCACGCAGTGCAGACCTCAGCTCCTGCCTCAGTGAGAGAAGCCCTGGCCTGTCCTGCTGCTGAGCCCGAGCAGGTAGCCTGACACACTGGGTTCCACAGCCCAGGGCCAAGGTGGAGACCGAGGAGCCACATCCACTGCTTCCAAAGTACGGAGCAGGCCTGGGTGTGCTGCAGGCTCAGCCTGCATGGAACTCAGCAGCCCCTGCAATGCAGGAGCACCCAGGGAGCAAGTTCTCTCAAATCGGTTTGGTTATGCGACCCGGAAGTACAGCCTCACCCAGATGACTACATCCCAGTGATCGTTTTACTGATTACATCGACTAGATTGCATCTCCTTACCATGAGGTGTGTTCTGGCCTCCCTCGATTACTCTGCTAAACCCAGTCCACACTGACATTAAAACCCAGCGGCCTTTGCTTGAAGCAATTTACTTTATTATTATGTTTTTAAATTTATGAAAATAAACACAGCCATAAACAAAAGGACTTCTAAAAGCACATGTTCCTTAGGAATTAGCTTATCATTGGCAAGATGCTACAAAAATCTGTTGTGTTTTGTATTCCTAATCATCCCTCTATTAATTTTCACGGTCTTCATCCTACCCAGAAGTTATACTATAATGGCATTTAACAAAGGGGGAGCTGGAATCTGTCAGACCTGGCATCTGATTCCAAATCCTCTACTCCTTGTCTGCGTGACCTTGAATGACTCTCTTTAACCTTGAAAAGGCAATACAACCACATGGAAAATTCATGTAATACTCTTACCATAATGCCTGGCATAGGTGAATATTCAATAAATGCAGTTAGCAATTATTATTATTATTACTATGAATAATAATATTCTTATTACTATAGGTATATCTTAATAAGGCCACATACGAGTGTGAACAGGTGCCCCAAAGTGCTTCATTATCAACTTTGCAGTTAGTTCTATGGTTTTGTAACAGGCCATAGATAGGGCATGAGTCTCACTCAACCTGAGGACCTGATTTTTAAACCAGAAAACGTGCTGCAGCCAAGCTGAGAGTCACTCGGGTAGAAAGTGAAGTTGGTTCTGGGAGTCCCTGGAAGGAGTGGCAGGGGCACCGAGGGACCACGCACCCATCCGCAGACATCACCTGCCGATTGTCAGGTCAGGCCACACCTGCCACTTGAACCCACAGTGTCAATGCAGCTGGCCTTTCTTCCTTTAATAAAGGGGAAGATATTTACTAATAAAAATAAATAGAAAAGAAGTCCACTGAACCTAAGTGAGCTTGGCGTCAGAAAACATTTTATGAGAGGATTAAAAACTCTTGGCAGAGTTTTTAACAAAATAGCCAGATGGACACTTTTTAAAAATCAATATGCTATAAGTCTGAGACCAAAGCTGGGAAAATAATCAGAACTACATTCTCCACTTTAATACTTTCAATAGTTCCTGCGTGCTGGGAGATCACTGAGGTCCAGGGTGTATTTATTTATAGTGGATAAAGCATGCCATTGCAACATTTACGCCTTTCTTTCTGCCAGAGTATCCCATCAGCTTTTTGTTTATTTATTCAAGTGAGCATCTCCCAGTATGTGTCTGGCCCTGGAAAGCTAAAGAGGAGCCCACCATGGGCCCTGCTCGTGGGAAGCCCAGGGTGCAGTGTGCACTGTCTCCATGGAAACACACTCATGCCTCCTGTCTAAACAATGATATTGGAGATGGAAGAGTAAGAAGATGCAGGCGAGTCCTTACCTCCACATTCAGACACATTCCAGGCTTCTGGGGTCTTCAGGGACCCCGGATTTTCTGGTCTTGGGCATGGTTCACATGTGATCTGTCCTTCCTCATTTTGGAAAGTTCCATTTGGACATAAAATGCAGCGTTCTTGCAATCCATCATAATATGTCCCAGCCCTGCAACTGACTAGCCAAAGGTGGAAACAATCTGGTCAGTGAGGAGACAGAGGCCAAGGAAGGGCAATGCGAATGCTAGAGGTGAAGGAGAACAGGTGGCATCGACCACAAGCTCCCCCACACGAACCCCCCAAGTACAGAATGGGCAGCACCTCTGGGTTCTCTGGGCACACACCCTCTGCCACTGTCAGAGGCCTTCACAGGTTTCCTCTCCCTAGTCCATGAGCTCTGGGGCAGGGATCAATGGTTCTGATTGTTTCTGAGCACAAGTGCCTGACGATTCTTCCCACTTCACAGGGAAGTGCCCCCAGAAGGATGAGAAAGTTGAAAGTCATTCACTGAACATGGGCGTAGTAAGGGAAGAACAGAGAAGATGGTGCTTTTCATTCTGGCTGGTGGCATCTCAGAAGGCTTCCTAGAGGAGGCCACATTTGTGCTGGGCCTTGAAGGATGAGAAGGATCTCACCACATAGGAAAGGGGCAGGTTGTTAAGATTCCTGTATGACATAGGGGAGGAAAGGAAAGAAAGGAAGGTTGGGAATAGACTGAAAAAGTTCCTGAATGCTGGGCATTTGGATTTTCCTCTGCAGGTAAAGGAGCCATTGAAAGGACAGGAACACATCCCGAAGCTGTGTCATGAAAAGCTCACTCTCTGGTGGCGATGGGGAGAGTGATCTCATGAGGCTGACAGATAACTCTGCAAAATAGCACACTTCATATTTGTAATAAAATTAACATGTTACAAAGAGTAAACCCTTGTCAGTATCTCCTGGAAGAATAAACTACAAGGAAATTAATAAACTATGCTTCTGACTATATTTCTGGTGTTGTTAGTTAAGTGTGGATTTATATCTCATTTTAGAATATGAATGTTAATACATTAAGTTCCCTAGTATAATACTCAAACATCCTCATCATAACCATCAAAATAACCTTCCTAATGGCTAAGAATTGTTCAGTACTTGCAGTCTACTAGGTACCATGCCAAAAGCTTTACATAATCATCTCATTTGTTCCCAAAAACAACCATACGGAGTTAAGTGCTATTATTAGCTCCATTTTATAGAAACAGGCTTAGAGTTCTTAAATAATTTGGCCAAGTTCCCACAGCTAGTCTGTGAAATACACGATGGTAAGATCAAGAACTTTGAGTTTAAGGAAGAAGAGGGTCATTTAACAAAAATGCAGACTGAGCAGTTGGTCAGGCATCATCCTGTAAACCGACAGGTCACCAGCTGGATTCCCCAGGGCACATGCATGGGTTGCAGGTTCGGTCCCCAGTCAGGGAGCATACAGAAGACAACAAATTGATGTTTCTCTCTCGCACGGATGCCCTTTCTCTTCCTCTCTTTCTCCCCCAACCTTTCCCTCTCTCTAAAATAAAGTTTTAAAAAATGTAGATTGAATAGCAAGTCAAGACTTTGCCAAGGATTCTCTATGGGGCATTAGGGGAGTTTAAATGGAATAAACACATTCTCTTTTACATTTAAGATACCAAGAAATAGGAAACAAAATATCACTTGATAAATTATCTATTACATGTCTTGAATGTCTCTAAGGGGGAATGTCTGTTTTCACTATATCTTACAAATGCAATCTGCATATGCACTTTTAGGGTTAATACACACTTTTATTATTATCAGCAATAAAAGTGTCTTTTCATTATTCATGCCATAATTTAAAAAAAATTAGGCTTTTAAAAAATCATAGTAAGCCAAAAGAAGCCACATTTCAAATATTATTTCTATAATTAAATGCAGTCAATCAATAAGGTCTCCTGTAAAGTCTGTCTTAAAAGTTGTTTATATTGTTTGGGTTTTCCCTTACAATATTCACATATCACTTTTATTTAATTTTATGACCTTTTTAAAGACTAAAAGTGAACCAAACTCTTGCTTTCTTGGCACACATTATAATGAGTGTATGCATAGATCTGAGGCAGACAGAGCCTATAATTCCAGACTTATTCTCTAAATGCAGCCCTCCCGGATAATAGTTTCCATAATTACTCTGGTTTCGGCCTGTCTCCCCAGAAAAGCTGGGCTGAATTACGTACTAAAATCCATGACTTTCTGCCCTGTGTCCCACCTGACTATCCCAGTGCTTAGAGCAGACTGGGCAATGAGAGAAGAGTCCCTTCACACCTCTAACAAGCCAACTGTCATGAAGACTGGCAGAAAGTAAATAAACCCTAGGCTGTCTGCAACCCCGCTGGTCCAAGCCATTTCCACTTTGGGAACAGTTGTTTTCCTAACACTCGTTCACCCAAAGGGGAAGTGCACGTCTGAGGGCAATGACTGCGGCAGCCCCATTTGTTATGACCTAGAGTCAGGTCAGCATGGTCTGTCCCATCAGGGTCCATCTGGCAGAAATGGATCCCTTCCACGTGCAGACGGCGATGTTTCTCGCTGGAGAGATTAACTGGACGGGCTCCTGCGGCTCTGGGTGTCTTGGCCTCTTCAGAACTATTCAACCCCCCCACCCGCAAAGCCTTTGCAAGGATACATTTTGAGAAGCCTCACAATATCCCACATCTGTTACAATTTCTCAACTGAGCAAAGGGGCTGAGCGATGCCCCTTGGGCTGCTCTGAGGAAAAGAGGGCACCGGCTCCTTTCTCTCGCTGTGAAAGGCCTGCTGCACACAAACAAACTGGTACTGTCACTCACGGTTTCCCTTTTCCTTCCAGAGAGAAAGACCTGCAGAAATAATTCATAGTGAGCACCTTCCACATTAATTTGTTCCTTTTCACAAGGTAAAAATGAGCTAAACACTAAAACGGGATTCCGAATGGTCCTGAACGGACACCTGAAAACAGTTCTTTGCAGATGTGCCGCAGATCTGGCCTGAAGAGACCTCACGCTCACGTTCCAGTTGGTTCTTTTCTCCTCGAGCAGCCAGCTTGTTTTGCTGCCCCAGACAAAGGAGTCAATTGCCCCCAGAATACTTCGTGATCACAGCAAAGCTTTTGTGTGTCTTCAGTGACCATTAAAATCCCATTCTCAAATCCCACACAGCTGTTTTCTCCCTCTCTTTAAAAAAAAAAAAATACAAGAAAGCTTTTCTGATGCAAAAGGGAGAGACCAGAGGGACCAGGATTAATGGCGACAAAGAGACCCGAAGGCTGGCCCTCTTTTCATCACTACCGCCTTTGAGCATTTCAGGCTCTGGACAGACACTGTGGTGTCTCTGAGGCTAAGATGGTGAACCTAATAAAGAGGTCACTCTCAAGCATCTGACTGTTTTCTTAAGAGTCACGCCTTGGCTCCTGAAGGAAAGCCACAAGCAGCCCACAGGGATTCCCAGAGTGTCCTAGAGCTGTGTTTTGTCACAGCTCTGGGGCCCTGGTGTTCTAAGCAGTGCTGTGCCCTCGGGATCCTAGTTGGAGCCGCTTTCAAGGGAGACTTGCAGGGTATCAAGAGCATTCCGTTGGGTTGTTGTGTCTGTCTGGGTTTTCAGTGTGTGTTCGGGTTTGCAACTGGAAAACATTCTTGAAGTTGGGACAAGAGACGAACCGAGCTTGACATCTGCCTCACTGGGTCCCTCAATGCATGCTATGTTCTCTTCACGCCCAGTTAAGTGGGACTGAGATTTTACTTCCTTCGGAGTGCCTCTTTGCCCTCAATTAAACTATTTCCCCAAAGATTTGCATTCTGCCCTCTTTTCTCCTAATGTTGACAACTACCTTTGGGATTTCATCAGTCATCCCTCTGAAGATTCATTTACTCTTTCATTCAATTACTTACTGAGCAATGATTTTGTGCTGGCCACTGTTCTAGGAGCTGGATACACAGCAGAGAAGACAGACATAGCCCTGCCCTACGGGGCTCCCATTCTAGTGAAGAATTTAGACAATGAGCAAGCAGATATGGAGTAGAGTGCTAACTTATGGTGAGTGTGATGAAGAAAAGAAAGAAACAGGGAAGAAGGGAAGATGAAGAGTGGTGGGAGTGAAGTCTCTGTGTATGTCATTTTGAGAGTAGCCAGAAAAGGCCTCTTGCAGCAGAGATTGGAGGGAAATAGACATGCAAAGATTGGAGGCTAATAGACATGCTAATAGCAAAAAGGCTGGTGTAGCAGTAACACAGTGAAAGGGGCAGGGTGATGATAGGAGACAAATTTGTAAAAGCAAGGGCCCTATCACATAGGTTCTTGAAAGTCATAGTAAGGAAATTAGACCTCACTCTAGGTGTGTTGGCGGTTTGGATGGGGGAGTGACCCGACCCAACATGTTTTTCAAAGGTCTTCTGGCCGCTGCTTGGAGGACAGACCAAAGGCAGGCAAGGGTAAGGAGAAAAATTCAGATCCTATCACGACGGACTGCACAGGAGACGATGGAGGTTTGGAACTGAGTGGTAATCATGGAGGAGGAGAAGTAGCCGGGTTCAGGACATAATCTGAAGGCAGAGCTGACGGGCTTTGCCGATGGATTGAACAGGGAGCGTGACCGAATGGAAGAGGCCAAGAAGACTCGGGGGTTTTCAGCTTGAGCAGCTGGGTAAGTAGAAGTGCTTTAATGAGCTGAGGGAGAAACAGGTTTTATTTGGGAGAGAGTGGTAGGGACAAAATGTTTTGTTTAGAGACACTGAGCTTGGGATGCTTGTTTGCCAAGCAGGTTTGATATGAAAAAGGCGTTGGTTATCCTGCTGATCTCCAAAGTGGGATATTACACCTCAGGGGTTTGCAAGGTGGTCGCTGTGTGTGGGCACAACATTTTCACATCCATGTATATTAATTTTCACCTCCGAAATGATAAAAAAGAAAGGTTCGCTGGTTCAGTGAATGGTATAAGACTGGCCCCTCGGTCAGTATACACCTCCGTGAGTCACAGACGCATGGGAAGACACAGGGTCTTTAAGAACAAAGCAAGCATTCCACACTCTGGAAGAGGGAGGTTCTAACTGATTCACTTCTTTGCAACATCTTAAGGAAAATTACAGTTTAACTGTGCCTAATTGAATAGATTTCCTGATTATGGTATCTAGCTTCAACCAAATTGTCCCAAAGCACTTTGGACGATTCCTGTAGAAACCTGGCCTGCAGGTAGTACCAATGATGCAACCTCGGGAGGTGCCGGGGCCAGCACGGCTTGTCCCCCTGGCCCCTGTTCTTTGTCAAACCACATCAAGAGATAGAAACAGTAATGACGCAATCAGATCTAACAAGAGTTGAGCCAAAATGCCAGCAATGAATAAAAAGAAAAAAAATGGAGTAATGACCATGACTGTTAGCAATGAACCTCACCAAACTGTGAAAGCTAGCCACCTACTGACATTTTTGTTTAATTAATGAGCATCTCATACTTCTGTCTATATAATGGACACAATATATTGGCCAATGGTACAATGTAATTTTATTTAAGTAGGCATTCATAAATTTAAAAATATTTTACTGGGTGTGTATCATCAGAAATGTTCAACCCTGCCGAACAGACAAAGCCATAACTCAAAACAGAAGTCAGAGCTGGAGCGGCCAGTTCTGGGGTCACCAGCATGTGGTGGTGTTTAAAGCTGTGGCACTGGATCAGGTCACCTAGGAAAGTGTGATGACAGAGGAGGGGGCAGGGGATGAAGCCCTGGGTTACCTGATATTGGAAGATCAAAAATTAGAGGAAAACCAGCACGGAGAATGAAAAAGGAACAGCCGGGAAGGCCACAGGAGAGCTAGGAGTGCGTCTGAAACCCGTGAGCAGAGAGCGTCCCGGGGAGGCAGTGATCCACAGTGTTGGGGTGCCTGCTGGCAGCTGGATTGGGGGACATAAAGGCTGTTAGAAATCTTGGGCAAAGCAGTTTTAGTGGAGGGGCCAGAAGTGAAAACCAGACCGGCTACAGTTGGGGAGAAAATTGGAGGTGAGGAAGCAAAGACAGTGCGTTCAGACAACTCTTCCAAGGAGTTTTGCTCCACACAGGATCAAAGAATCCGAGAGAAGCAGGAAGTCCAATGAGGGTTTGTTTGTTTTTTAAGACAGGAGATAGGTTTGTGCGCTGTTGGAAATTATCTGGTAGGGGAAAAAAAAGAATTCAGAGATGGGAGGGTGGCAGTTGAGTGGGGGCAGGAGCAGGAGGGGTATTCTTCAGAAGGTGAGAGAGCATACACTCCAGAGCACAGGGGGACGCTGGCCTTAGAGAGGAGCGTTGGCTGTTCCCCCACAGTGACAGGAGGCAAGTCAGAGTGCATGCAGACAGACTCAGGAGGGCTGGTCTGGACACAGAGCGGTGAGGCTGTTTCCCTAGACTCCCGGACACCCAAGGACATCTCTGTCCGGAAGTCCTGTTACAACTTAAACTCACCTTGCCCAAAGGAATGCTTCTCTTTCCTTTCCTGCCCAGGCCTTCCTACCCCTCTGGCTTTGCCCTTTTTATGAACATACCTCTACTCTCCCTGTCACCAAGTCTCCAACCCTTGGAGTCCAAAAGCAGTTACTATCCCAGGCTCCTCTGCTCCCTGCTCCATCAGTCAGCTGAGGCATCCTACGAATGTGACCCTTTTGTCCATCCCTATTCTTCATCCCTGTGGCACCAGTGTCCTTTGATTCTCACCATCTCTTATGTAAATTACTGCAAAAACCTTCCAACTATTTCCCCCACCTTCTGCTCCTTCTGCCCCAGCTCTGTCACACTACCAGCTCCACCCCTCCAAAGTGCTGCTGTGATGGGTTCTCTCTCGGGCTCAGAAACCTCTTTGACTTGACTCGACTCCCGGCACTTCCCTCAGCATCTCCAACTCAAAACTCAGTCTTTAGTTACCTTTTTTTATCTGAGTTCATTCTTTCTCATGCCTTCTCAAGAGCCTATTTTTTTCCTGCTTTTCCTATAAATCTTTTCTGATTATTTCTTCCCCAGTGATCGCATTCATCTATCTATTCAACCAGCCCACAGGCTCTTTCTCAGCGCCTCCTGCATGTGAAACAGGCCTCGTGAGACGGGCGGCATATGGGAAGGAAGTGCCCGGATCAGAGGCCACGTCAGGGATCTTGGAGTTTGCGCTGCACTTTCCTCTTCTGGGTCCCCAGTTCGATGTGTCACCAAATGCTGCTTAGAGTTCCTCCTAAATATTTCCTCAATCCACTGCTTCTTTCCTACAGCCTTCACGTTCTCAATATTTCTCATGAGAGGCATCCAAAAGCTCCCAAATTGGTTTTTCAGTCTCCAGTCCTGAGCCCCCCATCCAGAGACCTGGACGCACCCTAGCTAAACCCTCTAATGGCACCTCACCACCTGGAGACAAAGCCAGACTCCTCAGCAACAGAGTCCGGGTCTCTCACGACTTGCCATGCTTTCCCCACCGGCCTCACTGCCCACCACACCCACCCCGCACTCCAAGGTTGGTAACACTGAAATGTCAGGAATCCCCTGCCCACATCTCCCTCATCCTCGTTCCCCAAGGCCATTTCTCTGCTTGCAGACCCCTCTCTATGTACGGGTCACATGTGCATTCTTCCAAACCCAGCTCCGGCTTTCTCTCTTTTGGGAAGGCTTTCAGACTTTTCCCTGGGAAGGCTAAGTGTGACTTGAAGGAGGCCGTGGCATTTATCCAGGCCTCCTTGGCACCCAGCACAGAGCTGGCCTGCAGAGAGTTCTCCGTATGGGCGCAGCATGAGTAAGACAGTCACAGGGCACAGACTGTACCCAGGGGAGGTGGGAGTTTTCAAATTGAGAGAGTTGGGAACATAGGCTCTTAAGTCAGATCTTATTTGAATCCTGGCTCTGTCGCTTACTCGCTGGGTGACACTGGGTAAGTGGCTTACCCTCTCTGCCTTAGTTTCCTCATCTGTAAAAAGGGCATGGTCCTTCTTCCTACTTAAATCTTAGCTCACATGTCACCTGTTCTGAGAGGCTTCCCTATGGAGAGTAACCCCTTATCCCCTCTGGCACTCTTTGTTTTATTATCTTCATAGCACTTACAACTTCTAAAATTATCTTTCTTTCTTTTAAGCCTCACCCAAGGATATGTTTATTGATTTTAGAGAGAAAAGAAGGAAGAGAGAAAGAGAAAGAGAAAGAGAGAAACATTGATTGGTTGCCTTCTATAAACACCCTGACCAGGAATCTGACCCACAGACTTTTGGTGTACGGCACGATGCTCCAACCAGCTGAGCCCTCTGGCCAGGCCTAATCGTTCTTCCTTACTTTGCTATTGTCCTTGCCTGTCTGTTAGAATGTGAACTTCATAAGACCAGGCCCCTCACCCATTATATTCTCATGCTTCATCCCAAGTTCACAGAGTGGCACAGAGTGGCATCTTGGTGAGTACTGGTTGAATTCATTTTTCTGAACGGCTGCAGTGGAGAGCTACAGCTGTTAAAAGCTGATTTAGACTTTCCTAGTCTCTTAAGAATACAGACATTAAAATACTTCCCAGTTTGCCAGCTGCCTGGATTGTGTCTTAAAAATCTCAGCAAGTTTTAAGAATAATCAAATACAAAAATATAGTCATATATAGTAGCAAGTATATTTCTTAAATAATTTTTTCTTTATGAAAGGATAAATAGCTATTAACAAAAAACAGCTAGAAAGCCATGTGATCATTAATTTTTCTTTAGCTCTTAAGGACTTTGTGAATTACAATGGAGCTTAAGGAATTTGTTCTGTGGAGAATATAATTGCTATCTTTTTCCCACCTGTCTTGCTGAAATTGATCACAGATAGCAGATACAAAAGTTATCTGCAGAGCGGGCTGTCCCAAAAGTCCTTAAATGCCAGATTAATGAGACATTGCTATGTAAAAATGACTACAAGAAAGTATTTAATTGGTCAGAAGGGACTGTTCTTTGATGTAACTTGGGACTTGTTTTTCATCCTTGCTGGAGGACATGTTCATTTTCAGAGATGTGAATTTTAGAGAGAAAGGAAGGGGGAAAGGGAGAGAGGGGGAGAGGGTGGGGAGAGGGAGAGAGAAACATCAGTGTGGGAAGGAAACATCAATCGGCTGCCCCTCCAACCCCGCTGACCCACACACACCCCGACAGGGGATCGAACCCAAAACCTAGGTATGTGCTCTGACCAGGAATGGAATCCAAACCTTGTTTTGGTGTGCGGGGTGGCACTCTAACCAACTGAACTACCCAGTCAGGACTGTAACTTGAGACTTTAAATTTTATTTCTTAAATGATATTGGAAAAACAAACAATTCAATGGAAAAATAGGCAAAGAATATGGATATTCTCAGAAGAAGAAATCCAAATGGCCACAGATATATGACAACATGCTCAGTCTCACTAACAGAAATGAAAAAAAAATTGAAATGACTTCATAATTTTTACTTATCAGATTTGCAAAGATTAAAAAGATCAGTGACAGCTAATCCATGTTAGCAATGATGTGGGACAATAAACACTCAGATGCAACGTCAGAGAGGATATGTATTAGGACGGTCTTTTTGGAGAGTAATTTGACAGAATCTATTAAAGTTTTAAATATGCATGTCTTTTGACCCAGCAATTGGGTCAGAAATATTGGCCATGCACACACACACAAATAATTCATTGCAGTATTGTCTGTAATAGAAAAATCTAAATATCCATCAATAGGGTGGCAATAGATGGCTATTTCATATCACTAATAAATACTGGTATCTTGAAAAAGGACTAGGAAGCTTTAAAAGAAATAAGTTAGCTTGTCTATTAGCACAGAAAGATGTAGTGATCTACTATATAGTTATATATAGCACTATTCAAATTATATTAATATATTTTTAATGTTTTTTTACATATAAATTTATAATCTATTTTCAACACAGCAGCCAAAGTTGCCCTTTTAAAACACGAGTCAGAACTCTGTTATTTCTCTGCTCAAAATCCTTCACTGGCTTCATTTCTCAGGTTCAAAGTCGGTGGTCCTCACCACCATTTCCAGTCCCCAGGTGGTCTGGCCCTCGGCTACTGCTCTGACTTCTTCCCTTCCCTCTCCCTCAGCCCTCACGTCCTGGCCTTCTTTCCAGTGCCTCAAGGCTTTTGTATTCGTGCCTTTGCCTGGGACTTCTCCCAGATACCCATCCCCAGGGCTTGCTTCCTTAATGTCTCTGCCTAAATGACATTCTGCAGGACCACAATGACCGTAGTCTGCATTTGGGAGCACACACACCTCCTCACCCCTCCCCTTTGCCCTGGCACTATCCATTCCAGTTCCCTGCTCGCCGGTTCTTCACACCCTTACCGCCATCTGCCACATGGTCTCTCTCCCTGTGTATTGGACGGTCTGTCTCCCCCTCTAGCACCGCACACTCTGCGAGGGCTGAGACTCATGCTGTCTTGTCTCATTCCTAGATTCTCAGCACCTCCAATAGTACCTGGCATACAGCAGGTGCCCCATAAATATTTATTGAATAAGTAAACAAAATTTCATTTTTATGCATGCATGAAAACAAACTTTGGAAAAATACACAACAAGTTATTGACAGTGATACTTCTGGGGAACAGGACTGGGAATCGAGGGGAGAGCTCACACCTTCACTGTGCACATTTCTGTACCGTTTGAAACATGTACTATCTGGGTAATTTAAAATGAAATAAAAATATTTTACAGGGAAAACATAATGGTTCCATCTCTCCTTCTCGGTGATTCAAAACACTTTTCTGAAGTGTCTTCTGCAGACACTGAAAATAATTTCCAAAAGAGAAAGATTTTAGGCTTGTCTCTGTGTGGACCACTCAGAGTTCAGAAACTACCAGTAAGCCTCGTGTATATAAAGTTCTAGCACCATCAAATAGACCAGGAATATAAGACAGGTAGGCAGATACACACACTAACACACACACGGCGGCTTGCCTGTGCCATGAGTCTGCTGGGTAGAGCCTTTCTACTTAACATACCCTGCAGCTCTTAACATACACCGATCTCCTCCCTTCAGCAGAGGAGGGATTTTCACTGGGAATTCTTTGTACTGTTTCCGCTCCATGGTAAGATCTTCAACATCGCTGTCAGACACAGTGACCCTGGTTTGGTCCCATATGGGCTACAAAATCCATCCATTGCTAGAGGGAGCTCCTGAGACAAGACACATTACCTGCCTGCCTCAGCAACAGCTCCAAGCTAACGTAGCATGCCGAGCATTCGGGACACATTCACAAACACACAACAGCTGCACGAACCCCACAATGAGCATCCTTTATGAGTTGGCATGGTCGTGAGGCCTCTGTTAAGTAACTCCTGGTTCTCGCTCTTGGGCTGTGACTCCCCAGAAGCACACCCACGTTAGTATGGGTAACACTCTCACTGGGCGTTGGTCCATGGGGCCCTTGACACTTATTTTTCCTGAATTCTTAACTGGCCGCAAAGGCTCCCTGGCAAGACTACCAGGCCTCTCCCTAACAGGTAGCGACTGGGCAAAGGGGTGCAATTCAGCTCTAAGGGTCCAGGAGGAGGACCAGCCCCCCCGTCCCTGTAAGTTTCTGCAACTCACCCAGGAAAGTCGGGCAGCAAAAGCCAACTTTCATCAGCATTTTTGTACAGAAACAAATGAGAACAAGCCAACCAGCTGTGTTTTACTGCTTTTTTTTTCTTTGTAAGAGAGTCAGCTGGAATAGAAGTCAAGCCTATTTGAGAACCAGCCTCTGGTGGACAGTTACACTTGATTTTACCATGTTTCAGCAAAGCAACAGATTTGGGCTATGGGGTTATAGCTGACAATTCTCCTGAATGAGTACCAGGGGCCCAGCTTTGCTTCTTCACAAGCACTCCTTAGCTCAAGCTTCATTTCTCAACACATGTGATTCTGATGATACTTCAGAAAAGACATCAGTTTACTCTGGAGGGGTCTGGTTATCAAAGTTCACCTTAATTGGGACCAGAGCACAGGCATTGGGGTCAGCCCATCAGCATGACCTTGAGCAAGAGAACTCAGCTCTCTGAGCTCCAGTTTGTTCATCTGTTAAGTGGAGATAATAACACCCACCTGGTGAGATGCCTGTTAGGATTAAATAAGATAAGGCAGCTACAGTGCCTAGATACAGTGCTGTACTTGTGATAGGCGAGAACTCAATAAATCATTACCATTATTACTATAAAGTGAGCTTCCCAATCTTCTCCATCTAAGACTTGTAGATAGAATCTCTCATAATTGCCCAGAACAGTCCCTCAAAATAAACGAATTTCAAGACTGACCTCCCTAGAACCACTTGTCCTGGCTCCTCTTGCCTGGAACTTCATCAGAGGAATAGAATCAACATTGTTCCCATTTAATGCGCGCACACACACACACACACCCCAACGTAAGTAAAGCTGACACTACGAGGAACCTTGGGCTGAAGCTCAGGGGTCTCATAAGGCAGCTGAGCAGCACCCAGCCTCACCTCTGCACAAAACTGTGAACAGGAGATTGTTTGTTGCCACCATCGGTCAAGCCAGAGGCAGCTAAAAGGGGAACTGGGATGGTGGAGTATGCAGAAGGCTCATGGAGCCTTATACCTGCAGCCCTGCCCCAGCCAGGAGACCACAGTTACCTGACGATCCCTGTCCCTCAGACCCTAAAAGGGTAACACTCCCTTTTCTTATCAACCCTGCCTCTCCCTTTCTGCCCCTCAATTCGGCAAACATTTATGAGTGCCGTCTACGAGGCAGGTACCATACCAGGTGCTGGGGTGCTCCTGGTCCAGCAGATGTGAGAGACACCACCATGTAGTTCCTAGATGAGCGGATGGCCAGGGTGTTCTCTGGAGGGAGCCCAGAGAGGGAAGGATGGGCCAGACATTTGGTCACCCTTAGTGTTTATGAGACTGAAGACAGTTCTGTCAGCAAGAAAGTTCTGGCCAGCGGGCCACTCACCGCATTTGTTTCCCACATGACTCTGGCCCACTCCACAGGACTGTGTCCGGTGTTCTGATGCTCTGGGAGCCTTTTTAGCCACTTCGAGGTCCATGCCTGAGACCCGGAGGTGAAACTGCTCTCTGTGGGCAGCCTTCCGGAGTGTGCGGATGGCTTTCCGGAGCCTCTTCTCCGTTCGCTTTACGATGCAGCTCAGATCACAAGAAGCTACAGAAACAAGAGGGACAGCAGTGGGGGAGGACATCAGTTGCTGAGTGTGAGGCCTATCAGACCCACCGCAGGGGCCGCCACTACCCCGGCTCCCTGTGGTCAGACGGGAGCGACCTGGAGCTGAGCACCTACAGGCTGGGCAGCATTCAGTACTGACAGAAATTTGGTGGCCAACATGGTAGCATTGGGTTTTCACGAAACAGGTAAAATCGTCAGGTTCCAAACCAATTCAGTGTAGTTTGGGGGAGGGGTGAAAAAAAAACAGGAGATACTTCAGTGGTCGCACCGCTGTCCCCCTCCACCCCAAGAATGACGGAAAGTGAAAGGCAAAGGAATAAGGAGCGAGCTGTGAGAAGCCTGGCACCGCAGACCGTTTTCAGACCAACCTGTCACCTCCTTTTGGTTAGTTTCAAGCTCAAACTCAAGAGTGATAAACATTTCCTTAGTGGCGCTTGGTCGGCCTGGGGCTCCCGGGACTCGCCTGCCGGAGCTGCATGTAAGGTTTGCGTAGCGGAAGCTCTCTTTTACTGAGCTGTGCTTCTCTGCGTGAAGAAACAAAAGGATCGGAAGCCAAATTCTGGCAAAGCACTCGGTCGAACATTTGCTAGAGCTCAGTAAACATTTCATTAAAACAACCCACGAGGGACTAAATGATTAATTCTAGATGCCAAGACGTTGAAAGCCCTCAGCACGGAACACAATGACATTTTGCTTTTGAAGGGCCAGTATTGCCTCCTATGTCACTTAACGATTTAGCGCTTGAAAGGTGTTTTCATGGACAGAAGCTGGCTGTTTTTGACTGACAAGCCACATGCGTGGCAGGCAGGAACTGGGGTCGTCTCGCATCTCTGACCGATGGTGTGCTAAGGTACACTCGTGTTCTCACAGGTGGTTTCCTTAAAGCTGCACTGGGACGTGCCAAGCAGGGGCTGGGGCTTCAAATAGGGAACAAGCACGAGAGTAGAAAGGAAACCGACCCCAGCCTTCAGGCAAACTGACCTTGAAGTAATTCCAACCCAAAGGGAAAGCTGGGAAGCACATCAACAGTGAGGTCTCACTCTGAAATGACCAGGAGCAACACATGGCACGAAGAATCAACAGAGCCAAACAGCATCGTGAAGGCATGCGGGGTGGATGTGTGTCAGGGAAGGCAGGGCTGTGCTGTCCCCGTGCCTGACTTTGGCTCTCACCCCTCCACCCATGGCGTCCAGGGAGCCTTTCAACCAATGATCGCTGACCAAACCTAGAGGTGGTCCACGTGTCATCCACACCATTGATCTGTGTCTGTCTTAAAGTCGTGCTTTACTGAACGGGCGCGTCCCCTTCTTCACCACTACAAGGATGCCCAAGGCTCCGCAGCTCGCCAGCGGCCCTCTGTGCATTTCCCCTGAGATCTGTCTTACCTTTTCAAAGGCTGACTTTAAATCCCAAAACTAACAGATGTTCGTTTTGAGCCTTTCTCCCTTTCAATTTTCCCTTATCTATTTTTTTTAACTTTTTATTTAGGATAAATTTAGATTTATGGGAAAGTTGCTAAGATGGTACTGAGAGGTCTCGTATACTCTCCACCAGGTTTCCCCTGATGTTAACTAGTATCTTCCATTAACACGTACATTTATCAAAACTAAGAAACTAACATTAGTACAACGTCATTAAGTTAACTAAAGACCAAGAGTATTTTTAAATAATGCTTTTTCCTTCTGATCTAAAAATGTAAATGCCCACTGTGGAGAATTTGGAAAATGCAGAAGAAAAATTAAAATCGCCTGTCGTCCTCCCACCCAGCTACAACGACTACGAATGATGGGGTCAGTTTTTTCTACCTCCCCTTTGGTTTCCATACAACTTGGGCTGTATCAGATACACAAAGTGTTCCTCTCTGTTTTTCCATCTTAGCAATGGAACAAGAACATTTTCCTATGTCACTAAACATTTTGTGAAACATGTACTTGATAGCCACACAGTATTTCCTCGAATGGAGGCACCCACGTTAACCTTGGGTAGTGACTCACAGGAGGCAGTGCAGAGTGACCACAGTGCAGAGTGACCACAGTGAGCTGTCTGTTTGCTTAATTTACATGAGGGAAGATTGGGGAAAGACGCCTCCCTACTACTGGGATTCTGATTTTTTTAAATCTCCAAAATCATTTCATGCAACGACACTGGAGATGTGAGCTGGGGGAGACAGAGAGGGTTCTGCTCTTTTCAGCAAGGCCAGCTGGATGGTGTCTGCTCTGCTGAAGCCTCCAGGAACCAGATCCAGCAGGAAAACCGATGCCGCATCTTTGTTCACCAGAGATTACCCTTTCTGAGCCAAACCTTTTTCCATTTCTTTGGTGTGTATTTCAAGCAAACTTGAAGATCCAGAAAATTTAACCTGACATGATCACAAAGTGCTAATGCACCTGAAAGGCCTTACTGGTTCTGAGAAGCTACAGGTTTCCCCAGAGCTTCACCATTCGCACCTCACAAAGGACGCTCTGAAGTCTAACCCCAGAACTACACAGGATGCTAGGCTAGCCTCCTCTTCCTCCCGGGAACAGAGTCCTTGGAGACTCTGAACCATTCAACCCCAGCTGAAAGGCTCAGGCTTGCTCCGGGCCCCTTTCCCAACACGCAGGCAAGCTCCCTGCACCAGCCGTCTGAGTCCGTACCTGGTAGTGCTGGTCGCAGGCCCTCGGGAAACAGCTCAGCCTTTTTCAAACTACACTTGCCTTCATTTAGCTTAAAGGTTACACTTGTCCTGACGGTGGCGACATCTTCAGAAAGAAACAAGTGAGAGATGTTACCTTGAGAGGCAGAGGAATGGAAACCCCAGGTGGGTAATGGAGAGTGGTCCATTGGCTGGGTCCCACCACACAACACACATCCTGAGCCCCTCTCTCACCCTGAGACCAAGGAAGGTTTGCATCAAGGGGTACCCATCCCCCTGGGCCTGGGGCTGCCAGGAGCCTCCTATGAGCTACACTTATTCCTCCATCTGAGATGAATCCAGTGCTCAGATATAACAAAGGGAGGGCCTGAAGCAACCTCAATGGTGAGATAAGACAGGAGGTCTTTTTGTGCCTTTCCAAAAAAGAAGACCAGAATCCCCTAGTTCAAATTTGGGCAAAACTGATGAGGCAGTTGGGGAAGGGCAGATGCTCCTGCATAAGGCTGTGGGGGGTGGACAGGGCTGAGGGAGCCACCAGTCCAGACAGAACAGCACTCACGAAACGTGGCCAGGGGTCTCAGGATCGGGGGGCCCCCACCTTGAGGAGCTCTGTGCAAAACTGCTCTCTGCCCACGGTCGGTCTTAACCATAGGTTAGGCTCTAGAGCCCATGGCCAGGATTCAAACTCTAGCTCTCCAACTCGTGAGGAGAACTTAATCTCCCCAATTCTCAGTTTTCTCATCTATAAAACAGACACAATTATGGTACCTGCATTACCAGGCTGTTGTAAGGATTTAATGAGATAATGCGCAAAAAAAAAAAAAGTTCAGCCTAGTGTCTGGTACAGAGTGAGAGCTGAATTACTGTTAACGACTTGCTTGCTCACCCTTGGGTGGCCTAAATGGCCACGTGACCTTCCCTGAGGAACTTGGTGAGACACAGCATGACGTCTGCTCCAGCTTGGCCCAGAGCTCAGGCAGGAGGAGCAGTGAAGCCTTGTGCTTGCCACTCTGGATTCAGACTGCCTGGTTAAAATCCTTGCCCCACTATTTCTTAACAGAGCCACTTAGAGTCCATTATTTCACCTCTCTGAACTTCAGTTTCTTCTTCTGCTTAAAGACAATAATAGTAAAATTGCCCCAGAGGGTGGTAATGTGGATTAAATCAGCTAATGCAGGAAACTCAGTGGCTGGCATACTTTAACTGTTCGGTCAGTATATGAAGTTGTTATCGTCCTGTCCCGAGCCCCTGGCGTTGCTCGTACATGTGGTATGGCCATCGAGAACCACTTCTGCACTCACATGTTCTCATGGCATATCACAGAGATGTCACAATCTGGGAGGACAAGGCTTCCTAAAAGCTTTCAATTTCTTTGTCTTTTGACAAAACAGAAAGGGTTCAAGGTTCTTTCTCTGGACAGAAGTCCAGAGGTCCCCCTGTCAGATCTACATCTCTCTCCACCAATGCCATGCACCCAGGCACCCTTTCCTGGTGGGCCTTTGAGGTGCCCTAGGGCACAGGGAGTTTGGGAGACCTGAGTTTTCTGGCCCCGGAGCTCTGCAGGCCTCTGCCCAATGTGGTGAAAGCACCGGGCCTGAACACAGAGCTGCCCGGCACACAGGGACACTGAGTAAGTGTCTGTTACACAGTAAGCCAGACATCAGGCGTCCAGGCTGCAGGCAAGAACATCCTCTAACATGTCATGACATCGAGGAAATAAACAGAAAACAGAGCCAATGCCCAAGAGCAGCACCCCAGGAATGAAGCCCATTGAGCACAGTGAGCCCCAGAGAGCACACACATTTGGTAATTACCCCCAAAAGCAGAGTCATTCGACTTTTGCTGTTTGTTCCTGAGAGGGGAGGAATTGCCGCAGGTAACAGAGTAGGCCTCTTGCAGTCCTGACAGACAGAATGTGGATTGTCAACACGTAAGTGAGGTTACAGTTGCTCCTGGTAGCAGACAAAATCACCCCCCAACCCTACTGCACGCAGACCACTAGGAAAACACCCAGCACATGGGGTCTCAAAACAGTGGCCTCAGGTGATTGGGGGAAGCCCTTTGAGGTTGTCCAACACCTAAAGGCCGAGAAGGCCAAGCCCTGGCATGACAACCTGCCCCAGAGACTGGGACCCACTCACCTGAAGAGAGGTGAATGCCAGAGTGACATCTGAGGAAGCACCTGTCTCCTCCGCCACTCTTACCGCAATGCAGGGACACGTGGGGTGATACGCTAGTGGGCAGGACCCCCTTCACTTCTAGACAGGACAAAATACAGTCACTTACAAGAAGAGAAGGACATTTCCAGGTGTGACAGAGATGGCTGGGTCCCATGTATCAAAGGCCCCAAGAAAAGAAGGTAGAGCTGACACTCAGCACAGAACACAAGATGCCAGGCACTGTTTCCCACCAAGGAAAAGGGGCTACTTGTATGCTGTTTTTCTCATGCAAAAAAGCAACCAGGAAAACGGAAGTGAGTTCCAGCCTATGCAGAAGCACAGAGGCAATGCCAAAGAGCCTGCAAAGTATCTCCTGTTTTTGAACTACTTCAAGAGTGGCTGCTACAGCTAAGGGGAGGAAAATTCAGGGGTGGGATGGTCAGCTGCACTCCGGGTCTGGTCAGACGTGGGAGAGCGCCACTGGGCCCATGGCGAGCCACTGCCAGAGTCTTACCCACACAGTCCTTTTTATTCCAGTGGAGCTTGTACGCAGGGTGGCACTGGCACTCGTAGCTGCCCACTGTGTTCACACAGACCTGCTGACAGCCTCCGTTGTTTACGCTGCACTCATTCGTGTCTGGGGAATGAAACACGCTCCTGTCACAGCAGCCTCTCGCTGACCCAGCAGGCGCTTTCCTTCGCTTGAGGAAGGAGCAGGAGGGGGAGTCGCATGGTTGAAAC
This sequence comes from Tonatia bakeri, assembly GCA_004024845.1. Taxonomy (NCBI): domain Eukaryota; kingdom Metazoa; phylum Chordata; class Mammalia; order Chiroptera; family Phyllostomidae; genus Tonatia; species Tonatia bakeri. The sequence continues at coordinate 156,966 of PVIA01000898.1, forward strand.
CCACTAAACAAAGGGGAGATGCTGGCTGCCTTTAGGACGTGTCCTTGGTACCAGCTTACCCCATTGTCCACTCAGGGGATTTCCCCACACGAACCTCGCCAGAACCATCTCAAGTTCCATTCTTGACCAACACTCCCCAGTTGTGACACTCAGAGAGGGTCACACTCCACTTTCAGATGTCCAAACTCAGATGCTGCACAGGCTTCCAACTTAAAACTCTGCCATCCTTAGCTACATGCTAAGGCAGACAGACAGAATTAGGACTCCCCACTGGACAGTTCATGTAGTTGAATTGCAGAGAAGGAAAATGACTTGCACGAATCTCCATCAACCTGAGACTGAGCCCATGTCAAAGGTGGCTCTAACTAAAACCCAGATACACATCTGTATACAAGGAGCATGCCCTTGAGGTTGCTTGATGGACTGGAAGAGTGTGTTTTTTGCAATGCCAAGAGTATGTCAAAACAAAAAAAGAAGAAGAAGAAGAAAGATAACACTGTCCATAGCAAATCACTATTGTCCATTCTTCTTAAGCACAGGACACAAAGACTGGGCAGAAAGTATTTAGGCCAGTGGTTCCCAAATCCTCAAGTCCTCAGCATCGCCTTGGAAGCCCCAGATATTCGGAGCCAGAACCTGAATCTCTAGTCTCAAAGACTGCTGAATGAACACAATGACCAGGGGAGCAGAGTGGGAGTCATTTGGTGCCAAATCTGACTGATGCCAAATCTGACTACTTGACCATGAGGACAAAGGACTTCAGGACATGTTGCTACATGGGCACCGAGCAGAAAGAAAGTCAATGGTCCAGCTTCCAGCTCAAAGGCCTGCTTAAAGACCAACTAAAGGGCTTGAAGAAGGCTTTGCAGTCACTTCCTACACACAGCAAGGTTGTGGAACTGTTGGTGTCCAGCCAACCCTCTCTGAGGACTGTGACTTTACTATCTGCTGGGAAGTTCCAGCGGGTAGAGTATCATCTCCTGAGAGACCCTCACATTCTCTGAACATAACTGCATCGGTCAACTCAATAAAGAATTCACAGCTGAAGAGCTTATCTCTTCCGTGTGCTCCATTTCACACTTGATGTGTTAAAGGGATAAATGGGGGCAGACTTCCCTTAGCCAACGCTTGCCTTGAGTGGATGGGCTCAATACTACTGCACAGGAACTGGAATGTCCCCTTCGTCCCCCAATGGGGAAAACTTAGGGGTAAGTCCTGCTCCTCTACAGGCCCAGCCTCCTCTGACTCCAAACGGGGCATCCTGCTCACCTCCACAGTGGGTAAAGCCGTAGAGGGTGTAGCCTTTGTGGCAAGCGCATGTGAACGTGCCAGGGTGGTTGATGCAGCTGTGGTCACAGGTCCTGTCCAAAGAGCATTCGTCCACATCTGCAATTGTAAAGGGAGAGGGGATCTGAAGCCAATTCTGAAGGATGGGTGGAGAGAACACTTTTTACAATAACACCAGTCACTGGGGAAAACAACACAAGCAGAATAAAACATTGTCTGTCTGTCCTCCCACACACTTGTGTTAAAGACAGTGCTGAGCAGCCCGCAATAAGTATCCTCACTGCCGGGACCCTTCTTTCCAAATTCTGTTGCAAACTGCACTTGCCTAAAAGGTCGGTTGGTCTCTCTCACCCATGCTTATTTGCAGGGCTGAGGAATTTAAAATATTGAATTGAAGCCAAATGAGATAACACGTAAAATGAGTTTGGAAGTGATAAGGCACAGCCTGTGCATTATTATTGTTATATTACTATTCGTAAAACAGCAATAGTAAATTTAGAAGCTAGGGGAAAATGAAAGGAGAATACACTGAAAGGAGATAAATCTGGATCCTTTCTTTGATTTTTCCAGAATGAGTCTTTTGGCCCCAGGAGGCTTTAATGCCTCCTGCACTAAAAAACTACATTAACGCTAACATCCTCGCTACTTTTCTATGGCAGACACTGAAATTTGGTGTTAAACCTCCAAGATGGATGCTCTTGGCCAATCCCTTGGTTTTCCTCCCCATGGTTCTGTCCCACGGGGCCCCTCTGACCTGGTTCCATGTGGAGACATCCCTGGCTTCTGCTGAGGTCCCAAAAACTAGCCTCAAGACTGCGTTTGTGGATCTAATCATCTCTTCTTCCCTGGTCTGGTCCTCACATCTTTCCTGCAGACTAGAGTTTCAGAGCTGCACTGCCCTTTGTGGGGCTTTGACAGAGATATAACTTATGTCTCCAAATGAATACACCAGGACCAGTGCGGAACTCATGGGAGCCAACTAGACCATCGCTATGTCTCTTTTCAACATCCAATGTGCTGCGAGAAACTACATTAATAAAAAACACAAACACGTGGGAGGAACTAGAAGAATGAAAAAGTGAAATAAAAAGGGCAAATTCTTGCAGCACCTCTTCTTCCCTAGCTTTCCCCAGAAATCCTGGCAGTTCCTACAATACATTTGTTCTGTGCAAATATTTGTACTACCAAGACTGATCAGTGAAAAATGAGAAAAAGTCTGTTTCTTCCCCAGTAATTGATGTCACGCCATGAATTCTGTTATTAACATCAGCCAGTTGTTGAGAAAGTGGACTCTTCCAGTAGCTGACTTTGGCTGCTCGTGACAGGCTTTTGCTTTGCCAAAAATAATGAGATCACTTTTCTAATTTCTTTTTAATGTGTTTACACAGCTTAAAGAGTTTTCCTTGCTCTATATGTTATGAAACCTTATGTAGAACAGCACATTTGCCTTCCAAGCCGAATGGATGAAAACCCACAGTAATTGTCTAGAATGAACTCGCTGAATTTCAGGGGGACTGTGCTTGAATTGCCGGACAAAATATGTATTAAGAAGAAAAATCCAAGAGAGAAACCTAATTCATACTATAAGGTTTTTAAATAAGGTAATGTTACATCTTTAGTATCTGAAGTGAAGTCAGATATCATTTTCTGATTTTGCTTTAATTCTGGGCTTTCTAACAAAATTAAGTTAAACTGTTCTTATCTCTAGAAATGGAACAGGGATACATGACAGCAGGTCTTTTCTGAGACCTTCTTCCTGAAAATACAAGTGGTGCCCCTACCCAAAAGCGTTTACTACCACCCCAAACAATTACTCACCTGTCAGCAGGTGCCACCCAGGGAAGTTCCCTAGCTGCACCCTGACGTGGGAGGGACGCATCTGCCCAAGGACTGCCCGAGAGGCACCCAAGGATGTATCTGCAGCTCCGCCCAAGGACTGACCAGCCTCAACTCCTTTCAGCCCCCTCCCTCTCCCCAAGCTTCAAGGCCAAACAAGCGCTACAAGGAAGAGACCAATGGGTACACGATCCTGATCATGGGCCAACCCCAACTTTTTGCTCAGAAAAGGTATGTTAACTAAATCTGCATATTTTGCCACTAAATTTTGTCTATAAAATCCGTAACGTTAAAGGACATTTATAAGATGGCTCCCTTTGGTATACTTTCCATTCTGCTTTAATCATTAAAGAAAAGGAAAAGTATTCACTATCTCAACACCCTAATACCACCCTACGTGCATTCTGAGATCCAGTGTGTTCCTAGCAGAGAGCTCTGCTCTAATCACACCAGATGGGTTCCTTGAGGTGTTCTCTAATCATTCACAGCTTAATTTCCAAAATATACCTGTGAGCTACATCAGTGTGTTTATGCTACCTAAAAGATGAAATAAGTGAGACACAGGTTGGAGGTGGGGTTAATGACTCGGCTGAGAAGCCCAGCAAGCCAGTCTCGGCCAGGGTGGGGTCCCATGTTCTCCACACCAAGCAGCAGGCATTGCACAGCACAGCTACATTTCAGCACATACCTTGGCAAGACTTCTCATCTGTTAATAATTTAAATCCCTTTTTGCAGCTGCAGTCAAAACTGCCCACGGTGTTTTTGCAGAAATGATCACAACCTCCATTGCGGGTCTGGCACTCATCAATATCTGTAACAGGCAAGCATCGGCAAATCAGACAGCCATACTTGCCTCGTTTTCCACAAATCCCTGAAGTACTATTGTGTGTGCTTCATTATTCTCTGAAACAAAAACAGACCCATAGAAGCACTTAAGAATGTTCGCTGCTGTTTTTAATCTTACACATGTTTTCTTGCCTGGCTTAACCAATTTTGAAAGACAAGAGCCTAGTCCCCTTGAGAACTGTGGCTTGTGTTGCCCTTGACCAGCACTGGGAAACAATCTATGGGGCAGAATGCTGATGTCCTATTATATTCTCATCCTTCTCCTGCTCACACAAGATAAGGTGGCTCCCTTTGGTATACTTTCCATTCCAGTTTAATCATTAAAGTTATAAGGAAGTGGAACATTTGTTTTGGCAAATTACACAACGATCAAATAGCCTTAATGCTTTTAAATGATTCTGATACTCAAATGAATCTTATCTTTTCTCAGTTTCAGCTGGTACTGGTAACTGGTTATCTACTTTTTATCACGTTGAAGAACTAAGCCTTCATAGTCTTGCCCATGAAATACTAGCAGGTCACTGGGGTCTCTATTCATCAGCAAAAGTTAAAGCTACAGTTATTCATTAGGTCCTCTGGACAACAATCTTGGCTGTTATTTATGATATGTTGCTATTATCTCCTACACATGCTCCTCTGAACTTTTGCCTTTTTCTAATGTGGCCGCTGCCTGAAATGGATTATTTGATATTTGTAGAAGCTGACCTTCTCAACAGTTAGTGTAATTAAGTTGGTTCTAGTTAAGCTCACTCATTTATAATTGAGTGAGCTAGCCCACTAGCCCAGGGAAGAAAAGCTCCCATCAATATAAACTATAAGCAAATCTGTAGTCACGCTGAAGGTGTGGAGGGGAAGAGGTGCATTTATCCCCACACATTAGCAACACGAAGAGTCACAGGCTACCTTTGCAGGTCTTCCCATCCAACTGGAGAGTGAATCCAACAGGGCAACTGCAATGAACACCTGTTGAGGTATCCTTACAGGTCCGATCACAGCCTCCATTGTTGACGGCACACGTTTCTGACAAGGAGGTATATAAAGGCAGTTAGCTTCCTGAAAAAGTACTAATACAGGTGGGAGGAAAGAGATATTAGTGCAATATTCATACCTAACAAAGTTTATAAAAGCCAAAAAGCATGGTGGGGTATTTGTGGTTTTATCCCCAAGCCTCTGCCACCTGCAGAGATAGAGGGAGAATGGGTACAGCTCTTCCCACCCATCTAAAAAAGTGACATTTCCCAGGGAAGCTTGATGGGGTGATCAGAGGGATTTACGTGCCTCTCCCCCAACCTGCTGAGCCTTTCCCTCCACTGACTGATAGAAGCCACTAAAACTTCCTTTTGATCCACAGCCAGTGACCTACTAAGTGTGAAATATCTGGCAGGCTAGATGTGAATACAGAACAGAGGAAAGGGGTGGGAGGTGGTCCTTCCTTAATCCTGAACTCTCCCCCTTCAATATTAGTAACAGGCAAAGCAAGAGAAGCTAACCTTTGCACACCCCAACCATTCTCTTTTTGCAGACCAATGGCTTCTTCCTTACAACTGCCATTTAACTCAGATCAGTTTACTTTCCATGAAAGGAGAAAGAGCTGTCAGAACTACACCAAAAGTTAGCCACAGTCATTAAAGAGCATCTATAGAGATGAACTTTAAGCAAAATGGCCTTGTAGTTCTGCATTTCATACAATTACTCCAAGTAACAGACAAATGCTCTTCCACATTCATTCAACTGATGGCACTAGGCAGACAGAAACCCGATTTTACTACCATAACTACCTTATTGTAGAACATGGGGTACAAGCTTAGTTCTGCATAGATATGATAGACAGGACATACATGTTTATCTGTTTCCTCTCAAAATATCACTAAAATGATGTTCTAAAGAACAATCCTTAAGGATGAAGAAAATAGGAGAGAATGGTGACTTCTGGCCAAGATGGAGGTGTAGGTAGATAAACTTTGCCTCACCCCACAGCCAAAAGAAGGACAACAAATTTAAAAACAAAAAACAACCAGAAATGCCATAAAAATGAACTGTACAAAAGTCCAACAACTAAGGAGTTAAAGAAGAAACGTTCATGCAGACCGGTAGGAAGGGCAGAGGATGCATGGCAAGGTGGCAGCTGGAGGACTGGGGTGGGCAAGGTGGCAGTTGGCAGGCTGGGTGGTCTTACATTTGCATACAGATAAACTGGGAGGAACAACTGGGGAGTGAGACAGATCATGCAACCCAGGGCTCCAGCACAGGGAAATAAAGCCTCAAAACCTGGCTACAAAGATCTGTAGGGGTTGAAGTGACAGGAGAAACCCTCAGCCTCCTAGGAGAGTTCACTGGAGAAACCCACAGGGTCCTTGAAGGTACACAAACCCACCCACCTGGGGAATCAACACCAGAAGGACCCAATTTGCTTGTGGGAAGCAGAGGAAGTGACTGAAAGCTGGCAAAGGGCAGAGCAAGAGGCACTGTTCCCTTTCAGACCCCTCCCCCACATACAGCACCACAACAAAGCAACGTGTGTCTCCCTGCCCTGGTGAATACCTAGGTCTCCACCCCTTAAAATGTAACAGGCAGGCCGAGACAAAAAAATATGGCCCAAATGAAAGAACAGATCAAATCTCCAAAAATAGAACTAAGCAACAAAGAGATCGCCAACCTATCTCTTCGCCATTGGAGGGGAAGAGGACACAATGATGCAGAGTTCAAAACACTGGTGATCAGGGTGCCCACAGAAATGGCTGAGTATGTTCGCAAAATAGAGGAAGTGAAGGCTATGCCAAGTGAAATTAAGAAAAATATACAGGGAACCAACAGTGAAGGGAAGGAAATGAGGACTCAAATCAACAATTTGGAGCAGAAGGAAGAAATAAACATTCAACCAGAACAGAATGAAGAAACAAGAATTAAAAAAAAATAAGGAGAGCCTTAGGAACCTTCGGGACAACTTTAAATATTTCAACATCTGAATCACGGGGGTGCCCAAAGGAGAAGAAGAGCAAGAAATTGAAAACTTATTTGAAAAAATAATGAAAGAAAACCCCCTAATTTGGCAAAGGAAATAGACTACTGGGAAGTCCAGGAAGCTCAGAGAGTCCCAAAGGAGTTGGACCCATGGAAGCACACACCAAGGCACATCATAACTATATTACCCAAGTTTAAAGATAAGGAGAGAATCTTAGAAGCAGCAAGAGAAAAGGAGACAGTTACTTGCAAAGGAGTTCCCATAAGACTATCAGCTAATTTCTCAAAAGGAACCTTACAGGCAAGAAGAGGCTGGGAAGAAATATTCAAAGTCATGAAAAAGAAGGACCTACATCCAAGATTACTCTACCCAGCAAAGCTATCCTTTATTATGGAAGGCAGATGAAGTGTTACCCAGATAAGGTCAAGTTAAAGGAGTTCATCATTATCAAGCCATTATTACATGAAATGATAGAGGACTTATCTAAGAAAAAGAAGATAAAAAATACAAACACTAAAATGACAACAAACTCACAACTATCAAGAACTGAATCTAAAAAACAAAAACAAACTAAGCAAACAACTAGAACAGGAACAGAATCATAGAAATGGAAATCACATGGAGGGTTATCAGTGGGGAGGAGAATGGGAAGAATGGGGGGGAAAGTAGAGGGAATGAGAAGTATACATGGTAGGTACAAAATAGACAGGAGGAGGTTGAGAATAGTGTGGGAAATGGAGAAGCCAAAGAACTTATATGTACGACCCATGGATGTGAGCTAAGGTGGGGGAATGCTGGTGGGAAGGGGACGGTGCAGGGTGGAGGGGAATAAAAGGGAAAAAATGGGACAGCTGTAATAGCATAATCAATAAAATATATTTTTAAAAGGTAATAAAAGACGAGATACTAGACGAGAGATGTCAGATATGATGGAAGTGGCATGTTTGAAGGGGCACTGACTGGCATAGCAGGCACTAAGTTACTCTAGAAGCAGAGGTGAGGGTGGAGGTAAAAATAGGAAGACTGATTGAGAGTCTGTATAACAAACAAATAAGCCCCCAAATTCCCCCCTAGATTCCACAGCCAGATGACTACCCCCTCCTTATTGGGCTACAAGAGAGAACTGTATCCTGGGGAAGTGGGGCCAGGAAAGAACTGGACTCAAGGGCATGAGCAATAGCAGAGGGGCGTCAGTAATGTCAATGAAAGTCTACACCAGGGGTGTCCAACCTTTTGGCATCTCTGCACCACACCAGAAGAAGAGTTGCCTTGGGCCACTCATTAAATACATTGTGACACATAATCACAAAAAAAATAAAACTCATAATGTTTTCAGTAAATTTACAATTTTGTGTTGAGCCATATTCATAACCATTCTGAGCTGCGTGCGGTCCATGGGCTGCAGGTTGGACACCTCTGGCCTCTACCCTGAAAAGAGAGATAGCAAATTCTTACTTCCCACTCATCTGCCAGAAGGCTGGCAGTCAAGCCTATATGCCCCCTGCAGGAGATTGAAAGATTCCTCTGCAGATAAACTGACCAGCCCAAGTGAAAGACATACAGATACTGGCATTTGAGGCTCTCCAAATAAAATGGCCAAGTCACTGCCTAGACACCCAAGCATAAGGCCCACCAGCTGACAGAATATTTAATTGGCTTTTCAGTATTTCACTACTAAATATGAAAAGTCAGTCAAGAGTCACCAGACATCTCAGGAAAGCCTGTAATGGGAAATAAATACAACAAATCAAACAAACAGTAAACTTGGAGGAAACAAAGATAATACAGAAAACAAAAGAGAAGTTTTTAAAAATCTTATAATTAATTTCCTTAGAGGGATAAGAAAAAATATCCATGAAACAAAAACAGATACCTACAACGAAAGACAAAAGTAAAATTCTTGAAATTTCTTTATTTTAATTTTAGTTTTAAGAGTTTTGATAGTGGGGAAGGGAGGGAGAAAGAGAGGGAGAGAAACATCAGTGTGAGAGAAAAACACTGAGCAGTTGCCTCTCTCTTCTCATATGCCACCCCCGGCCCCAACTGGGGACCTGGCCCGCAACCCAGGCATGTGGCCTGACTGGGAATGGAACCAGTGACCTTTTGGTTCCCAGGCTGGCACTCAACCCACTGAGCTACAGTAGCTAGTGCTGGGTTTTTTTTTCTTTAAGATTTTATTTATTTATTTTTAGAGAGAGAAGAAGGGAGGGAGAAAGAGAGGGACGGAAACATCAATGTGAGAGAGAAACATCGATCGGTTGCTTCTTGTATGTGCCCTGACTGAGGACTGAACCCAAAATCCAAGCATGTGCCCCAACCAGAAATAGAACCAGCAAACTTTTGCTTTGTGGGACAATGCCCAAACAACTGAGCCACACCAGTCAGGGCAAAATTCTTGAAAATTCTTGAAAGCAGAAATTTAAAAAAGAATCCTGTAGAAGAATTAGGGGATAAAAAACAAAGAAAAGAAAAAAATCTCCTAGAAAGTAAAACAAAAAATTAGAGAATCAATACAGGAGTTATGACAGCCAGCTAACAGGAGTTCCAGAGAGCAAGAACAGAGAAAATGGAGTGAAGAGAATTATTAAAGAAAAAAATATGAGAAAACTTAACAGAACCAGGGGTCTTGAATGTCCATGTTGAAAAGGCCCACAGAGTGCTCAACATAACAGGAGGGAGAAGTCGCACAGTGAGGGACGTTATTGTGAAATTTCAGATCCCCAGGAACAGGAAGAAGACCCCAAAAACATCTGAGAGAAGCTCTCATGGGTTCCATACAAAGGATCAAGAATAAAAATGACTTCAGACTTGAAACAACACTGATTGCTTGAAAACTATTCAAAATTCTCATGGAACACTATTTCTAACTTTGAATTCCATACTGAGCCAATTCTATTTTTTAAATTATATTTTATTGATTACAATATTACACTTGTCCCATTTTTTTCCCCTTTGTTCCCTCCACCTAGCACCACTCACTGCCTCAGGAAATCTCCACACCAATATTCATGTCCATGGGTCACGCACGTAAGTTCTCTGGCTACTTCATTCCCTATACTGAACTCTACACCCCCACGGCTCTTCCGTGACTACCTATTTGTACTTCTTACTCCCCTCACCTCTTCACGCATTCTCCCTTCTCCCTCCCATCTGGAAACCATCAAAATGCTCTCCGTATCCATGATTCTGTCTCTGTTTTTCTTGTTTGCTTAGTTTGTTTTTTAGATTCAATTGTCAATAGATAATATATGTATTGTCATTTATTTGTTCATAGTTTCAATCTTCTTTTCTTAAATAAGCCCCTTTAACATTTCATATCATAATGGTTTAGTGATGATGAACTTTAGTTTTTTCTTGTCCAGGAAAGTCTTTATCCGCTCTCCAATTCTAAATGATAGCTTTGCCAGGCAGAGCAATCATGGCTGTAGGTTCCTGCTTTTCATGATTTTAAATTTTCTTGCCAATCCCTTCTAGTCTACAAAGATGTTTGTTTGTTTTGAGAAATCAGCTGACAGTCATATGGAAGCTCCCCTGTAGGTAACTAACTGCTTTTCTCTTGCTGCTTTTAAGATTCTCTCTTTATCCTTAACCTTTGGCATTTTAATTATGATGTGTCTTAGAGTGGGCCTCTTTGCATCCATCATAATTGGGACTCTCTGTGCTTCCTGGACTTGCATGTCTATTTCCTTCATGAAATTAGGGAACTTTTCTTTCATTATTTTTTCAAATAGATTTCCAATTTCTTGCTCTTTCTCTTCTCCTTCTGGCACCCCTATGATGCAAATGTTGGATTACTTGAAGTTGTCCAAGAGGCTGCTTATACTATCCTCATTTTTTTGGATTCTTTTTTCTTATTATTGTTCTGATTGTTTGTTTTTTGCTTCCTTATGTTCCAAATCATTGATTCTTGGCTTCATCCACTCTACTGTTGTTTCCCTGTAAATAGTTCTTTACTTCAATTAATGTATCCTTCATTTCTGACTGGATCTTTTTTATGCTGCTGAGGTCCTCACTAAGTTTCTTGAGCATCCTTATAACCAGTGTTTTGAATTCTGTATCTGATAGATTGCTTATCTCCATTTTGTTGAGTACTTTTTCTGGAGTTTTGATCTGTTCTTTCATTTGGTCCATATTTCTCTGTCTCCTTGTTTCGGCAGCCTCCCTGTGTGTGTTTCTATGTATTAGAGCTGCTTTGACTCTGTGTCTTGTTAACATGGCCTAATATAGTAGGTGTCTTGTACAGTCCAGTAGCATAGTCTCCCCTACCATTGAAGCTGGGTATTCAAGCTGCATCCTCCATATAGGCTGAGTACACCCTCCTCTTGTAGTTGAGCCTTGGTTGCTGTTGGCAGATCAATGGGAGGGAATTACCCAGGCCAGTCAGTTGCAAGGGCTGGCTATGACCACTGACCACCAATCTCTGCCCTCCATGGAGGATCTGCTGTGCAGGGGCAGGGTGCTGGTGCTCTGAGCCCCAGTGCAGGAGTGAGTCTGAGTAAGTCTGTATGTGGGTTCTTTTAGGGGAACTGCTTGGGGCTCCAGAAGTTTCTTCTACCAACTCAATCCTAGCTGGGTTTTGCAGCCAGAAGTTATGGGGACTTATCTTCTTGGCACTGGAACCCTGGGCTGGGGTGCCTGGTATGGGGCTGGGACTCCTCACTTTGGAGATATCCCTCCCAAACTTTTCTTCACCATTCTTGGATGTGGGACCAGCCCATTCTGCATCTCTGCTCCTCCTACCCGTCTGGACAAACGTGGTTTCTTTATTCCATAGTTGTCAGACTTCCGTTCAGCTCAATTTCTGATGGTTCTGAATGATGGCTGTTCTATATTTTAGTTGTAATTTTTAGGTGGTTGTGTGAGGAGGTGAGCAGCGTTTACCTGTGCTGCCATCGCAACCAGAAGTCCTCCCTGAGCCAAATTCTCAATAAAAGGTGAAAATGGGATAAAAGGCATTTTCAGGCATGCAATGTTTTTTATAAAAATCTGTATTTACCCATGTAAACTAACAAAAGAGAAGATGTGGGATCTATGAAGTGAAGGGAATTCCAGGCTGGGGCTACAGGGAAAGCCCCAGCGAGCCACATACAGCTGGCCCAGAGACAGGCCTCACCAGAGCAGGTGGGAACCTCAGACTAGACTTTTTAAGAAGGAAACGGAATTAATAAGTTAACTGCTATTTTTGAGTATGTTGAAAAGGGTTCTAGAGCTCTGCCAGGAATTTGCAAAAGAACTGGTAAGAGGTACTTAGAAAACTAAGCAAACGAAGAAAATATAACCACAGCACGTTACGTGACTCACAGGTGAATCGTGTTTGGATATGCACAATCACAATAATGTAACATGCGATAGAGTTTAAACCGTGGTGAAACCATATTTAGGGTACGGAGGGAGAGAGATGGGAAGGGAGCAGAAGAGAACTCAAACTTAGAATTCTGCAGTAGGAAGTCAAAAGCTAACTTCTAAAACTGACACATCAAGAGATAACTGTATAGTATCTCAATAAAAGAGGGAAGAAGAGAAATAACTGCATAGACTTCCCTTTTCAGAAACATGGGGAAGGGGAATCAAGAGAAGAAACAACTAGAAGAATTAAAAATTGTTGCCTCAGGCAAATGGGATGAAGGAATGGCAAGTTAGGTGACAAGGAAATGATGCATTTCATTACAAGCTTCATAGTAGTCATTAAGTTTTTAAAGTTTTTATATTACTCATAGTACTATTTTGATTTAAGGCAATCAAAAACAATAGTTTTAATAGGGCAGAAAAGAGCTCAGAAATGTTACCTGCCTGGTGACCAGTGGCTGCTCAGTATCTTACCTGACTGCTAAATCCAGAAGCTATCAAAAGATAGGTTTTGTTTAAGTCAAGGCAAGCTTCCTTCAGAATAAAAATGGGTCAGACGGTCTGTCTGACCCCCACGCCCACAGCCACGGCCTCTACTCCTGCTGTCATCTCCAGCTCCACTGTCAGGACCTGCTGGCAGACCCTCCCATGCCCCACAGCCAAGTGCACTCCCCTCCGTTCATCTCTCCCGACATTAACATGGGCTGAAGTCAGAAAGAGGAGGCTCAGCGAACAGAAATAGCAGACACATCAGCACACTAAGCTAGAGGCTACCCAAAGTGCCTCTCTGGTCACAGTTACTGAGAAGGAAGGGAACGGAATGTCCCTGACCACCCACCAAGTCCCAGGCATTGGACTCTGAGCACTTGTGCATATTAGTATCTTAACTGAGCTTCCTGGCAACTCTAAGAGGTGGGTCTTATTATATCTATTTTATTTTTTTATCCTCACCTGAGGACATGCTTACTGATTTTAGAGAGAAGGAAGGGAAGGAGAGAGGGAGAGAAACATCAAAGTGAGAGAGAAACATCAATTGGTTGCCTCTCACGTGCCCTGACCAGGGATGAACCTGCAACCTAGGTATGTGCCTTGACCAGGAACTGAACCCCTGATATTCTAGTTTACAGGATTACACTCCAACCAAGGCTCACCGGCAAGGGCTTATTACATGTATTTTAAAGAAAGTCTAGGAAGTGAAGGCTCGGAGCAGTTTACTGGGTGCCACAGCTAGCTGGGGGGGCAGGAGGACATTAACCCGGCTATTCTGATGGTGTGGCTGGTGCCCTTCCCACAATACAGGGGCTCAGGTGATGGTTAAGCAATAGCAGTGGGTGAAGATCAGATACACCCTGGCTTGACAGGAGCTCCTGACCCCGTCCAGCTGGTTTGAGGGCCCCTGGGTCCCAGGCTCAGGCCTGATGTAGCTGGGGAGGGAAACAGACAGTGACAGTGGCCAGGGAAGAGTGGGCGAGGCGCCTACCCATGAGCAGCCGCCGTTTCACCCGTTTGTCCCCATCCGCCACTGACGTGGAGTTGCTCTCCATCACCTCCAGGGCGGTGTCCTCGCGCTCTGCAGGAAACACAAAAGAGCACAGTTCTCAGACCGAATGAGTCAGATTATTCATCCCCTGCACAACCACTTCTGCTGAAACGCCAGACATGAGAGCAATGCAAGATATGTGACTGCTCACTCAATAAAAATGTGCGGTAATGAGGCTTTGTGGGAAGCTCAGCATGCAAAATGCATGCAGAGCCTCAGTAAACGTTAAATATGGAAAGATTTTTGAAGCACATTGCACTGACCAAAGAGATGCTGGGGAATGCAAGCTTCAGATCCACGCCAGTACCCTTAGTCCAGGATGAAAAGAATCTTATAAAACGGAGTTAACAAAGGACACGCTGTGGCAGATGGGGCAGGCATCCCACCAGGAATATGCAACCCTGGCTCCTGCTGACATAAAGGCCGCTGTGTTGTCACAAACCACTAGATTTAACTTCGTGTCACCGAAGCCGCTCAGGATGTATTGTCCAGTCTCCCAAATACTAGCTTCAGAAGAAGCTAGTCTAGGAGAGGTGAAAGGGCTTTTCAAGGTCACACGTGGAGAAAGGGACCCATTCCCTAAACCACTCCCACTGCCACATGTGAAGCAGCATGGGGCCGTTTGGGGACACATGCCCTGGAAACACCTGCATCTGGTGCCAAACACCATTCATAGTTGGTCGGGGTCAGGGTTAGAGGCAGTTAGGGTCGGGGTTGGGCAGGCTGGGGCAGACTCTCACCCAGCACCGGGGCCTCCACTCACCAAGGCAGCTCCTCCCATCGGTGTGCATCTTGTACTGGGGATGGCAGCTGCACTCTGGACCTTCAGCTGTGTCCTCGCAGGAGTGCTGGCACCCACCGTTTCCATGGTTACAAGTCACTGAGAGGAAAATGAATCGACGCATAAAGCCCTGAGATTTCCGCATCCAGGGCTGCGTCTGTGCCAGAAGAACTCTGATTTTCATTCAGCGAGTATCTGAGCCCCTCGTACACACTGGGCACTGGGCACTGGGCACAGGAGAGATGACCCTGACGCAGACCCTGTCTCTGTCCATGTCAACAGGTAGTCACTGTATGGAGTGTGGAAATGCCGAATGACAGATTTGACCAGAATTATACAGAAGGTCGAGAAGGGGAGGTGGGGGGTGTAGATATTCACTATTTAGGTGAACTCATACCCAAAGATTCTTAGACTACTGCTGTGCTCTATCAGGAGAAGTTTGCATATTAACACAACTGTACTGGAGCTCTGGGAAACACAATCACACTCCAGATCTGGGACAAGCAGACAAAATTTAATCTGTACACGTGTATAGGATTTCTTTCATCAGGTTCCATCTGGATTGGTTAGAAGGAAGGTGGGTAATGAGAGGAAACGGTGATTCTTTGCATACAATTAATGCAATATTAACCAGTAATTACAAAGACTATCTACCAATGCATTAATGACAAGCCCCCTCCCACACACAAAAAAAAGCCAACTACAAAACCAAACAGTGGTTACCTCTGACAAGGCAAATGGGAGGAGGAAGGTTATATTTTCTCTCCACACTTTGGACTGTTTGAATTCTTACATAGGTATGGTAATTTTTCTGACTTAAAAGAACTAAATCATACCTGTGGTGTGAGAAACTTTTCTGTGATTGTAGTTATATAAAAACTGTGTTATGCCTATGAACAACTAAATAAGAATATGAAAAAGAGTGTAACAGCTGGTTCTGTGGCGGAATTCTGAATCTTCTCTTTCAAGTATGATTATATTATTTGAGCAGAGACATCTTAAAAACATTTAAAATTTTTAAAAATAAGCTTCCAGGTAGTCTGTTGGTCCCTGAAAAAAACCGAAATGCTGAGTCTCACTGCACAGGTCTCGGAGGATCTGCGTGCTCCTTCGAGACACCGGAACCAGGAGAAGTGGTCCTCACCCTGCCGGGCCGCTGGCTGCCCCCGAGCACAGCCCCGCTTTCAGGGGCCCTGACAGCCTGTCGGAGCTTGTCTGTGCCGGCGGCACCAGCCCGGTTGGGCAGGCTTCGAGGCTGCACTCCGCTTTGTGGTGGAGACGATGGAAAGAAGTCTCTTACCTGCGAAACTGTCTCATCTCAAATCGTTATACTGTACACCTGAAACTAATAAAATGTTTTGTGTCGATTATAACTCAATTTAAAAAATGAAAAGAAATGCAGTGACTTAAAAAAAAACAACAACTGTCTCTTCATCTCTTCACCACGAAGGTCTCCTCACTGTCAACTACCACCCCTAGCAAACTGCAGGGGTCTTCTAGAAGGCCCGTGGCTTTGGGAAGAGTTCCTAAAGGGAAACCCTCCGAGTTTCCTCTGGCATAAATTGTGGTTCAGGAACACCTTTAATGGCCGGTTGTTTCCTATCATGTGTTGGTGTTTCATTAGCATATTTCATAGTTGTGGGGCAGCTGTGTCCAGGCCACGTATGCTATTCACGGATCCACTAATCTTAAACGTGCGGACTGAGCACATCCTGCGGCAGGCACCAGGAGAAGGCAGAGAGGGGAGACTGACAAGGTCCCGGACGTGGAGGGCTCATGGTTGGGGAGAAACACGTAAACACACAATTCAACCCAGAGAGTCACGTGCTGGAAATGACTCTCTGCTGTGGGAGCCAAAACTCCAAACGGTGGCCGTGCTGAGGCTGTCCAAGAGGATTCCGAGGTAGGACGACGTGGTGACTGCGAGCACACGCCCTCGTGTCCGGCGGACCCACACTTGAACCCTAATTTGTTCACTTAATCCCTGAGTGACCTTGTTGCTTTAGCTTCTCCACAATGTTCTCAACTAAAAGTGAGCCTAATAATATGTTGCTCCTAGGGTGGTGATTTTAAGAATTAAATACGACAGGGGTACACCTTCAGACGAGATTTTGCACATAATAAATGCTTCCCCAAAGGTAGACATTACCCTTGCCATTTGTAGAAGTCATGTAGGATATTGAAAACTGAGTGAGAATTCACCAAGCCAGGAATGGAGGAGTGCTTGGAAAAGGCTTGGGGGCATGAAAAACATGGGCTGTTTTCTGAAAGGCAAAGAGTTGGTGTTTGGGGGAAAAAGAGGTGGGCAAGGCTTATAAAAGGAGCACAAACCAGATAGCAAAGAACTGGGATTGCCCAGTGAGGAAATTTGATTCAGCTCTGTGGGAACGGGGATACCCGGCTCCCAATGTCACACTTCTTCCTCCTGAATACCATTTCCTTCCGATTGGTTACTGAAAAAAAAAACAAAACAAAAAACCATTTCCCTTCCCGTTGGGGGACTACCCTGGTGCAGTGAACTGAGTGCTCAGTGGAGGTCAGTGTCACATGCCAGCTGCCTTCCCTGCTGCTGCTGTGCCAGGAGGTGGCAGTTCTGATGCTGGGTGGCCACTGCCAACAACCTCCAGGGCAGGCCAGTTCCCAGCGCAGGTGTGCACCCGTCTATACTTACGGATGCAGTCCCTCTGGTTCTTGGCCAGCTCGAAACCAGGCCTGCATTCGCAGGCGACGCTGCCCTTTGGAGCCTCCTTGCAGATGTGACTACAGCCGTGATTCTTATTCATGCAGCTCAGACCCTCTGAAAAACAGCAGAATGTGACCAGGCATGAGCCACAGACTTGCCTGCCTGCTCAAGTCTCCAGCAGCCACATGTTTTAAAAAATATATCGTTAAAATCAAGGCAGAGACATGAAAAATTTCTTATATCACCCAAGAGATAAGAAGCCTCAATTCTCAAAAAAAAAAAAAAAGTAGGAGTCCGCACCAATAAACTGAAAAGAGAGTTCCCATCAGGAGCTCTCTGAGCGTGGAATGAGAGCCTGCTGACCCCAGGAACTGGTTACCAAAGCTGATCAAGAATGTGGAGCGGAGAGGAGGGTGCCCCTGAGAGAGCCTGGAGGTGGGCTGAGGAGGGGTCCCACTGCTTTCATATACTCTTGAAGATGATTTTCAGAAAATTTCTACCCTTCTCTCTCCCCCCACCAAATCCACATTTGGGTGGTGACCGTGACTACTGTATTTTGGCACCACCGCCATGGTCACCTGTCCAGGGACCTCTCCTTTGTGACTACCCTTGTCAGTCTCTGAGCCCTTCTCCCAGCAAGCTTGGGGCACAAGCTGCTGACAGTGTCATACAACAACAACGTGACGGCAAGGAGAACAGGAGACCTCCTGCATGTGGTTTGCATTGGCTGCTGTGTGATCCTTTCGGGTGTGCTGTGAGTTTCATTAGGCCCAATCTTGTGGTAGCAGTGGTGGGAAGGGGGAGAGGTGGTTATTTTCCTGGATGGTTTAACATACATAGAAATGACGGGCCCATAGCAAAGTATACGCCCGTGTAGTTTGCCAGCACTGTGCCTCATCTCAAAACCCACTGAGACCTTGATGCCTGCCTGCACTCCGAAGGAACTATTACCACACCCGAGTATTCTTAAAACATCCGCTCAGTCTGTAGTGCATTTTGAATGTGATGCTTCTTTGAGTTTGTGCAATGCAACTCTAAGACATCTTTGACAGTAGGGATATTGTTCTCATTGGCTCCCTGCTAACAAGATACTTTCTCATATTGGAAGTAACACTGTTTAAACCTAAGTACCAGTGTTTTCATTCAGCTTCTCTAGGGTCCCACACTGTTCTGTACTGTGCCCCTGAAACCTTAGCTACTTGGCTCTAAGGAGGTCAAAAGTCCTCTCTCTGCCATTCTACCACAGACCCATTGATCTCTGCTGAACTGGGAAAATTGTTTTCATATAAACAGATGTCATTCCCATTTCAAAAGATAGCACACAACAGTTAATACATCCCATACTCTCCTAAAACTATCTTGGTTTTTATCTGACAGTTACAAGCTGTTTGAACTCTGGCCCTCAATCTGCTGGAAGGTGCTGGGACTCATTCACCCATGCCAAGGGCTGCTGTCAGTTAATACAAAAGAGGCTTGCACTGGATGAGTGGAACCGCTCTTTGCTCTGACTGGTGATTTCTGAAGACATTATTTTCTCCTGGTGCTGAGATGGCACAGAGGTGCTTCTGGAAGCAGTGTCCTGTCCTCCTGGGAAGGCACAGTGAGCATTACATTTGTCCTTAGGTCAGCAGAACATTTGAAATAGCAGGCGCCAGGCCCTGGCTGGTGTGGCTCAGTTGGTTGGAGCATCCTCTGGTAGGCCAAAGGGTCGTGGGTTTGATTCCCAGTCAGAGCACATAAGCAGGTTGCGGGTTCGATCCATGGTCGGGGCATGTACAAGAGGCAACTGATCAATGTTTCTCTCTCACATCGGTGATTCTCTCTCCCCCTCCCTTTCTCCCCAAAAGCAATGAAAAACAAATGTCCTCGGGAGAGCATAAAAAACAAATTAAGAAAAAAAGAACAAGTGCCAGGAGCATCTAGAGGTACGCGTGACAGTGCCCGAGAAAAGGTGGCAGTAACACCTGCAAAGTGCCCTCCCCGCACAGGTCAGCTGCTTGTTCTTCTTCTTTTTCACTCTCTTTAGAGGTTCTGTTAAGACTTTTGCAAAGTGACCTTTACTGCCTCAGAGCAATTCATTTACACAAGAAATATTTTGTATGAACCGTGTGCCAGATGCTATAGAGATGCACAAAAAATTGCCCCTGATATCATATCAGAGCAAGCTATACCCAAACTCACCAGGAGACAATGGAGATTTAAATGGCTCTGGAGATGCTGAGGGCTTTTCAAGAGGTGACAAGAAGCCTTTCAGGGTACCCTGATTCAAACAAGGCCACTGCCGGTTGGGAGAGGGGCAGCTGGATCTGGTCCAAACTGGGAAGCCCGCTGGCCACGGTTCTGGCTGCCCCGGGTACCAGCCTGGCCGTTGTGTTCAGGGATATTAGTTCACCAGGAAGAAAAAAGCTCAAAAACAGTAGAAATGCCCATTGGTGTGGTCCCCAGGCTCGGGGTCTCAATAAAAAACACTTCCAGAAACCAAATAAAAATACGGCTTGCCAACAGGGCGAGAAGCGTCGCACAAAGGGGCAGGACAGGCCCCGCTGGGGGCACAACCCCTTCCTCACGACCCTGACGCCTTCCCCACTGCTCTGAAAGGGCAGCAGGACAAACACCTAAAAACATTCTCAGCGCAGACAAAACAAAAGAGGAATGCTCACTTTGAGAGCCCCAGCGCCCGTGAATGGGGACAAAGGCAGGCGGGCCGCTGTCTCTCTCCAGCCTACCCCCATTACATGGGTGAAAACACACAGTCTCTCCGTCAGAGCTTTGGGGTCTCTCAGAATTAAAAAAAAAAAAAATCAATGGCCGGAGCTGTCCCTCCGAATCAGCCATTAGGATCCCCTGCGTTGAAGAACAGTTAGCAAATAACTATTAGAAACAACAGCTAAACTAGAAAATACTAGCGTGCAGTGTTACCTTCTTTTAACCATTTTTTTGAGTAGCAACTGTAGGTTTAATTTAAGTCTATTTTAATACAGTTTCTATGGGTTTAATGCGCATGGCAGGGGAGTCCTAAAGGAGCTTGTGGTTCGCGGCTGTTCTACCAGGGGAGGCGAAGCCCGATGGGCGGGGTCCCGGGTGCGAGCGCAGAGACCCGCCGGCTCTCAACGACCTGCATTCGCCAGGCCATCAGGTCGAAACCCAACAGAAAATCACAGGGAGCGCTTCCAGACCACAACGCAAATTCTTGGATTTTGGTTTTAGCTCCAGACAAATATGTTCATTTTAAATACTCTTCAGGGGTTCCAAGAATGTCTGAATAGTAGAAAATTAGAAAACGCAGACTGTGGAAGGGAACTGCTTTTGTATTTACTTCTGTTTGGAGGAGCCTGTGTCTTTAATCGGTTTAGGGGGCTTGCTGGAGGGGAAAAGGGGCCACCGCTCTGGAAGTGCAAGGCTAAGGGATGGGTATAGCTTCGTGAGTGGGCGGGATCCATGCTGGGGGCGTCCAAGCAATGGCTTGACCTCCAGGCCCCCCCCACCCACCCACCCACGTCCCTGCCTGCCGCCAGAAAAGAAAGCCAGAGCGGCTTCTCGGGAAGCAGCTCGGAGCCACCGAAGGGGAGATGCCCTGACATTAGATCACTAGTGCCGCTGCCCCCTTCACTCTGCCTCAGAGGAGAGGCAGAGCTCCCCAGGAGTCCAGACAGACCGGCAGGAAAGGAAACCCCACTGCTACTCGAACACGCCTGCGTGAGACAGACCTGCTTGGTCAGAGCCAGTGTGGGAACTCCCGGCTCAAACTCGGTCGTGAGCAGGCAGGGGTGGTGGGAGCCATCGAGCCCTCCGCCCCTCGGGTTTTCTCTGACCACTCTCAGTGCCCAAACGGGCCTTCCAGTCAGGTACAGGGGAGGAGCCATCATTCCTAGGGCATGAGGCAAAAAATCATCTTCCACAAAGAAACCCTTGAAAAGGCACTGTAACCATAATTAAAATAATAAACCCACAAATCTGTGATTAAATAATAGAAGAGCTTAAAATGGCTTCGTTCTTAAGTTATGAAAGTGGATAAGTAGCACATACCAAAAGGAGTTAATAGTCTAATATTTAGGGCACTTCACTTGAAAACAGGCACAGGGAACCCTGGGAGAAGAAATGCAGCCACCAAGATGTGATTATTTGGCTTACAAAAGAGCAAGAAGAATTAAAAGCACATCGTTCGGTGAAAAGTGGTGATTGGCCACGTGTGCTCAATGCCCCCCACCCCACCCCACCCCTGAGAGTCCACTGAACTAATAGAGGAACAAAATAAGGTATAAACTCAAAGCAGAGCAAAGAAAAAGAAGGCTATCAAAAGAGAAGAGTTTTCTGTAAATTTAGGGAGGAATGGTAAGTGGTGATATAGTGGGAGTCCCAGCATGGGGAGGGGCCCCCTGCCCGCTGGAGCCTCAGAGGCTTACGAGTTCAGAAATGCAAAACACAGGGAAGGCCCGATCTAGATCTAGCTGGGGGTGATAACAGAGCAAGCTCTGGAAATCTCCACAGGAGGCTTCAGCCCTTCCCACCCACCCTGAGCAAGGAGCAGGCTCCGCTTGGTGCTGTGGTCTGCAGCACAATTTTGAAAAACTTGGCAGACTGTCCATTTCCCCTGAGATATCTCATCATGTTTGAAATGTACTCTATGGAAAGATTAGAATCAGAGAATGTGAGAATTTGAAGAGACCTCAGAGCTCAGCCACTTACTTTGCCAGGTGAGCCAGGTGAAGACAGTGAAGCTGAAACAACTCGCCCACGGTCCCCCACCAGCAGAGTCTGGGCTACCTCCTATACCCGATGCTTCCCTTCTATAGTCACTGATGGTGGGGGGGATGCTCAGATGTGAGCGCCCCCCCACCCCCACCCCCACCCACAGCAGAGCAAATGTACCTTCTGAGCGGTGGATGCACGTGTGCTGATTGTCACTCAGGAAAAAGCCCTCCTTGCAGTGGCACCTGTAGCTCCCCATGACGTTGACACAGGTCTGCTGGCAGCCGCCGTTGTTCTCCAGGCACTCGTCCACGTCTGCAGGGGGAAGGCTAGTCTTCGCTTTCCTGACTGTTTCAACACCCCACCCCACCCCACAGCTCAGGGACTCCTACTAAGCAGAGATAAGCTTCCTTTTCCAGTCCCTGCATCCCAGAAGCTCCAAGCATTGAAGCCAGGGGGACCCCAGATGATTAACCGACCCCCACGGGTCTGGGGCTCACTTAAAAAAGGCCTTCCGCATGCACATAGGATAATCAGTTCAATAAATATTGACTGAACACCTTCTCTTTCCAAAGTACAGTGAGGTGCTCAGTGCTTGAGGAGGCAGCAAAACAGAGGAGCAAGATCAAATTCCTTCGTTCTAGGAGCATGCTCTTCAGCAGAGGGAAAGAGACAAATGTACAAGTAATTAGGGAATACGGTAAGAGGTGACACAAAGGAAAAGGAGGTCACGTGTGGTTGTGGGGTGTCAGGATGGGTTTTATGGGAAAGCTGGTGAAGGGTGGGCCCTGCGGGACTCCTGCAGTTACAGATCGGGAGGAGGGCTTCTGGGCAGAAGGAGTGTGAGCAATGGCGGGAAGACTGGGGAGCATGGAGTCTGTTCAAATAACAGTGGGTTGTTCTTCTGGGCTGCAGCCTGGGCACAAGCAGGGAAGTTCCAGGAGACAGAGCTGGGAAGACCGATTTGGGGTCCCACTGCAGAGGACCTTGAGCAGCAAGCAGAGAAGGTCTGCTTCATTTGGGAGGCACTTGGAGCAGGAGCGACATGGTCAGACCCTCGTGTTGGGAAGAACAAGGCAGCAGCTGAGGGAAGGACAGGAGCAATGGGAAGAATCGAAAGCCTGGGAGCCCAGCTTCATATGAGTGTCTGAAAATGCCATGCTTGGTACTGTGGGGGACTGACCCGGGGCCTGGCAGTGGGGATGCCTAGGAAGGAGGAAATAAAAGAGGACCGTGGACAGATTTCTGCCGGATGGGGAGCCATGTGGGCCTGTGGGGGGGTAGCCAGGAAACATGAGCAAGAGCAGAAGCACTGGGTATAGAGATGGGGGTGGAGGTGTGGTTGGCCCCCACCCCAGGAAGGGAGGTGATAGTGTGAGATGCTGGCCCTCAGGCGTAGGTCTGGGAGGCGCTGGGAAACCTCCCCCTGGTGTTGTACAGACAGCACTGAAAACCACTTACTTGTGGTGGCCTGATCTAGGCAAGTGTACCTGAGAAAGCCCAAGGCAGGAGTGTGAGAAGGGGGAGAGGGGAGTAGAAAGGGGGCACCAGAGGTAGAATTTGGGAAAATACCAGGGGCAGGCGGACATAGAGGAGACAGCAGGAGTCCCAGAGAAGGGGTCATCAGAAACACAGGGAGGGAGAGGCCCCACCCAGTGCTATCCCCCCAGGCTGGGGTTAGGGGACTTTCCTTCCAATGAGGTGCATGCACGTGGCTCCATCAATATACTCACTGCCCTGCATTCCCAAAATTGGTTTTTTTTTTAATTTGTTCTTTTTGACCCCTCAGAGTCTTTTACTTATCCATCTCCACCAGACTGCAAACTCCTTGAGGCCTAAAGTTTGTGTTTTATTTACCAGAACCTGTTTCTTTACCAGAATGTGCAGCTGCACCTGAACTGTTCAATGCATGAGCAAAGAGGAGGAAACTTCCAGAAAAGTCTCAGACATGACAGAGGCTCAAGGAGAAGGCTGATACAAAAACAATTTATTTTCTCCTGCCTGATTTCCCATGGGCCTATCACTAGCTCCTGGGCACATCCGTAACAAGAAAATTCCCATTTAAATATCTGTTATCTGGTTTCAAGCTTCAGATCTCGCAGTCATTGGTCTTCCCACACTACCGAGCAGATGCCTTTCTAAACTGATGGGACTCGAGCCATCCCCTGAAGCCTAACAAACTTGCCCTTCTTTGTTCCAAAGGGTGAAGGGAGCACATTCCAGAGGATGAGCCACACTGGGACACACCTGGCCTAGGTGTTCCTCAGTGAGGGCTCACGGTGCCCCGGAGAGATCTGCCTCCCTGAACACCAAGTCCTGGATTGCTTTTGGGTAAAGGTGTGCTCTCCTCTGAGCTGCCCCACCCCACCCCACGTTTAATCACTCTTCCTTTTCTCCAAGGCAATAAGAAATGCGTTACTTAGGTGATGCACTCTGACTGAATTAATGCACAGCGTGTGTGTTCACATGCACAAATGTATATCACTAGGTTGGTGAGTTTCTCCAGACTGTAAAACAGTATTTTACAACTCTGGCTGCAGTTTAGAACCCCGCGGCATGGAACCAACCTCCTCAGACACTAATAGAAGAAGTCTTGGAGGTGACCTTGGCCATGGTGTTGTTTTAAACTTCCTAAGTGCTTTCAGTGTGCAGCCAGCGTGGAGAACCACTACCACAAAGCCGAAGAGCTATGCCCTGCTTCCAGACACTCAGCAAATAGAAACTGAATTCAGGTGGGGTGAGCAGCGTGGAAAAGCTGCGTTTCGTTTTTCAGACGCCCAGGCAGTCAGATGTTGGAGGACTCTGGGGTCAGAGCCAGAGCTAAGTGGTGTTTGTGCTTCGTCGATTCTGGTTAATGTATTTGTGGCTAATGTGTGGTTACAGGGCCCGGGGAGTGGTGAGGGCTCTTCCCAGAGAACACAGGAAACTGCCACTCCTGAGAAGTCCTGGCTCTGAGCTTCTTGCTGCTCACAAAATGCTTCAGCCCTTTCAAGTCTAACTGGCAGAGAAGTCTATGTACACTGGTCCTGCTCTTCTTAACGTACCACTTTATTTCTCGGGCCTTTTTAAAAAAGAATGTTTGGCCTGTTCAGATACAGTAAGCGGATGCTCCAGGTCTTTCTATAAGGCAGATCCTTGCTACCAAACCCACAAATGGACCCCAAGGACGAAAATGGAGAGTCTGCTGAAATACGTGTTGGCGGCCAGGAAAGGAAGACTCCGGGCCTCAGGATTCTGTGCAGGCCTGTACTCAGACCCACCCCACCCAATGCTGGCCCTGGTCCTTAACTCCTGGCCGGTGTGGCTTCTTGTTCTTTGGAAGCTCACACCTCTCCAGGCTACAGGTTTGAGCACAACTGTGATGGTGGAGCATACCACCAGAGACCAATCCTCAAAATTCCACTGCTGGCAAATCAAAGGGAAAAGTGAGATTTCCCCCAGAAAATGGTAAAAACAAAACCAAAATCAACAACAACAAAAACCAACCCCCCTCCCCCCACCAAATGCACAAACATACTGTATGCTTCCCAACAAATTAAATACTAAAAGTGCTTTCCTGTTTTCGAGTTTTTCATTCATCTCAGTGTACTGCTGCTCTCGGGACTGCCACCCTAATGTGCCTGTTTGTGCGACGTTGGCCTAGAAAGGGCTTAGTGAGCCTCTGGCCCTCAAGCGAGCCAAGTAGTCTGACCCAAAGCCTCACCTCTTATACAGGAAGGGACAGAGTTTACATCAGGATGAGGCTCCAGCTGACACTGAAGTGGATAAAGGTCATATGAGGAGTAAGTCCCAAAGGAAGATACTTCACAAAAAAGCACGCACTCTGCCCATACTTATCTGTAACTTGGACGCTGATCTGAAAGCACTTGGCCAAGTGGCTCTTCCCACGGCACTGTGAGAGAGCACAGGGTCAGGGCCTGGCTTACGTTGTTCCTTGGTCATCCAAGGGGACATCAGTGAGTCAGCCCCATGGAGGGTCATCAGTGTCCACGGAACCTGATGCCATCTGTCTCCCATGATGTCCTCCACAGAACTGATGCCACCAGCCTTAAAATGCAAACGGGCTACAAATACCTGCCCGCCAGGTGTACTGCACCCTCTAAGACTATCCAACACTCAACCCCATCCAATTGCTTGCTATTTCTAAGTTCTGTTTTATTCCTGACATAAGAAACCCAGGTAAACACTGCTCTTTGCAGACCCTAACTCAGAGGCTCAAACTCCACCAGATGCTTCTGTTTAGTGGAATACGGGGAGGGTGTTGATGGGAAGGGGCTGTTTGAACTTCTCTCTATGTCAAAAAAAAAAAAAAAAAAAGAGGGAGAATCTACCGGGATGAGATTCAAGCACACACTTGGAGTCTTCAGGACAAAGCAGTTTTACCAGATTCTAGAATAGAGATACTTACAGCATTGAAGAAACGGTTTTAAGTCCAGACTCTTTCATCACCAAATCAAAGATCTTAAAGGTGACAAACAATGCTAGTAAGTCAGTAAGTAGTAATGACAAAGCTCGCCCACCTCCTTGGACTAATGGAGAATTTATATTATGGATGATCACAATAAAAACTAAAAACCCTTGCCTGGTTTTCTGTCAGAGAGTGTGATTTCTAGGGGGCTAAAAAACACAAGTGTTTGATCCCTTTTTTGTTTTAACGAGTATTTCATCAAAGGAAAAACAGGGCGGGGTGCCAGAGGGTAGAGGAGAATTGCCATTCCCAACCGTTTTCCTTACCAAAACAATTATGTCCGTCATGAGCCAACATGAAGCCATCAAAACAAGTGCAGCGGTAATTGCCTGGAATATTCAAACAGTCATGGACACAGCCTCCTCTGAGTTCGTTTGCACATTCATCAATGTCTGAGAAATAAAAGAGAAGTAAACCAGACAGATGCTATTTCTTTACTATGAAGAAATATACATTTACCTTTAAACTTCTAGGAATCTACCCTGAAGATACATCTCCAACAACCAGAAAATAAATACACAAAAAATTATGTACTGCAACATTTGTAATTACAAAATACTAAAAACAACATAAATGCCCATACACAGCAGAGTTTTGAAGAATTATGGTGCATTTACTCAATGATGTTCTATGCCACTGTTAAAAAAACAATGAATAAGATTCCTATGAGGTGATTTGGAGTGATTTCTAGGATATACTATTAAATAAAAGAAAAATGCAAGAGTATCTATGGTATGTTACCTTATTTTTGTGTAAAAAATAAGAGAATACAAAAAAACATATGTGAGAAATTCGAACATGCTTTATTTTTTGCAGAACTTGATAAGACTATCCTAAAACTTATATGAAAATGCAAAGACTCAGAGGAACCAAAACAATTTTGAAAAAGAAAAACTGGAGGACTTTCATTTACTGTATAGTTATAGTTATCGAGACAGTGTGTAGTATGGGCATAAAGAAAGACATATTGATCAACAGAATTGAACTGAGAGTCTGGAAATAAACACATTTATGCTCACTTGATTTTAGACAAAAGTGCTAAGACAATCTGTCAGGAGAAATGATAGTCTTTTCAACAAATGGTGCTAGATATCCACATGCAAAAAGATTAATTTAGGCCCTTACCTCACACAATATATAAAAACCAACTCAAAATGGATCAGAGACCTAAATGTAAGAGCTAAAACTATAAAGCTTTTAAGAAAAATGATATAAAGTTTTTATGAGAAAATGTTTCATACCTTGGGTTAGGTAAAGGTTTCTTAATACAACACTGAACACAAAATCCATAAATTTAAAAATTTATAAACTGGACATTATCAAAATTAAAAACTTGCACTTTGAAAGACATCATTAAGAAAATGAAGACAGCCCTGGCTGGCGTAGCTCAGTGGATTGAGCGCGGGCTGCGAACCAGGCATCACAGGTTCGATTCCCAGTCAGGGCACATGCCTAGGTTGCAGGCCATGTCCCCCAGCAACCGCACATTGATGTTTCTCTCTCTCTCCCTCTCCCTTCCCTCTCTAAAAATAAATAAATAAAATCTTTAAAAAAAAAAAGAAAATATCAGAAAAATATTTTTAAAAAAAAGAAAATGAAGACAGACTACAGATTGGTAGAAAACACTTGCAAATCACATGTCTTATAAAGCACTTACAAAGAACTCTTACAACTCAATAAAGCAAACAACTCAATCTTAGAATGGGCAAAGATTTGAATAGACATTTTACCAATGAAGACATGTGAATGACTAATATGCACATGAAAAGATGCTCAAAATCATTAATTATTAGGGTAATTCAAATTAAAACCACAATGAGATACCATTTCACACTCACTATAATGGTTATAATTAAAAAGACAGACAATGACAAATATTGGCAGGCATACGGAGAAATAGGAACCCTCATACATTGCCAATATTGATATAAGATAGCACAACCACTTGGAAAACAATTTGGTAGTTCCTTTAAAAGGTTGAACATAAATTTACCATATAACCCAGAAACTCTACTCCTAGGTGTATATCCAAGAGAAATGTAAAATTATGTCCACACAATGACTTGCAGGTGAATATTCATAGCAACATTATTTATAATAGCTCCAAAGTAGAGGTAACCCAAATATCTATCAACGGGTGAATGTATATCCATCCACACAAAATATGGATACCCATACAATGGAATACTAGTCAACAATTAAAATGCCAGCAAGTCTCCGACACTGATGAACCTCAGAAACATTATGCTATGTGACAGAAAACGAACAAAAAGACCACATATACTGTTTGATTATATTTATATAAAATGTCCAGAAAAGGCAAATCTACAGAGACAGAAAACAGATTTGTGGTTGTCCGGAGCTGGACTGGGGACGAAGATTAATTGCACATGCGTGAGGGATCTGATTGGGAGGAGGAAAATGTCTGAAAACTATATTATGTCATGGTTGCAAAACTCAGCTAATTTATCCCAAATCGTTGATTTGTACACTTACTTAGACTTGGTGAATTTTATAGTATGCAAATTATAACATTAAAGTAGTTAAAATAAAATACATATTTAGCTGCCTATTTGTATAAAAAAAATATAGGAAGGCCACCAGAAACTACAGAGATGGTAAGCCACAGTGTGTGGGAAAAGGGGTGGAGAGAAGGAGAAATGGGAACAGGGTAATAAGAATAGGAGGAAGGAGTAACTCTTCTTTGAGTTTGTGTATAACTTTGACTCTCAGATCCGTAATGATATTTTACATAGACACACGGATACAAACATACCTACATATGAATGCTCACCCCAGGAAGCAGGGGTGAGATGAAGAGAGAAATAAAAAAATGGAATACAGACTTCCAGTCAAGATGGAGGTATAGGTAAACAGAGCTTGCCTCCTCACACAACCACAGCAAAAATTACAACTAGGCTATAGAACAAATATCACCCAGAATCCTCAGAAAATCTAGCTGTATGGAAGTCTGACAACCAAAGAATTAAAGAAGCCATATTCATCCAGATGAGCCACACTGCTAAGACAGGTAGTCAGAGCAGCTCTACCGAACACACAGAAACAAACACAGGGTGGCTGCCAAAACGAGAAGACAAAGAAATATGGCCCAAATGAAAGAACAAAACAAAATTCTAGGAAAAGAACTAAACAAAATGGAGATAAGCAATCTATCAGATGCGGAGTCCAAAATGCTGGTTATTAGAATGCTGAAGGAACTCGTTGGGTACTTCAACAGCATAAAAGAGGCCCAGGAAGAAATGTAGGTTACATTAAGTGAAATAAAGAAAAATTTACAGGGAACCAGCAGTGGAGGGGATGAAGACAAGAATAAAATCAATGATTTGGAACATAAGGAAGAAAAAAACATTCCATCAGAATAGCAAGAAGAAAAAAGAGTCCAAAGAAATGAGGACAGGCTAAGGAGCCTCTGGGACATCTTCAAGTGTACCAACATCCAAATCATAAGGGTGACAGAAGGAGAAGAGAAAGAGTAAGCAATTGAAAAGTTATTTGAAAAAAATAATGATAGTCAATTAATATTCAACAGAGAAAGCAAGCACATACAATGGGTTAAAGATAGTTTATTCAATATATGGTGTTTGGAAATTTGGACAGATATGTGTGGAAAACTGAAATTAGATCACCTTCTTATACCACACATAAGAATAAATTCAAAACCAATCAAAGACTTAAATGTTAGACCCAAAACCATAAAAATCCTGGAAGAAAATATGGGCAGCAAAATCTTGGACATTGCTTGTAGCAATTTTTTATCAGATATATCTCCCCAGGCAAGGGAAACAAAAGAAAAAATAAACAAATGGGACTACGTCAAACTAAAAAGTTTTTGCACAGCAAAGGAAATCATCAACAAAATAAAAAGGCAACCAACAGACTGGGAAAACATATTCGCCGATATATCTGATAAGGGGTTAATATCCAAAATGTATAAAGTACTTACAAAACTCATCACCAAAATAAACAAACAACCCAATTTAAAAATGGGCAAAGGACCAGAATAGGCACTTCTCCAAAGAGGACATACACATGAATAGACATATGAAAAGATGCTCAACGTCACTAATCATCAGAGAAATGCAAATTAAAACCACAATGAGATATCATCTCACACCTGCCAGAATGGCTATCATCAATAAATCAACAAACAAGTGCTGGCGAGTATGTATAGAAAGAGGAACCCTTTTGCACTGTTGGTGGGAATGCAGATTGGTGCAGCCATTGTGGAAATCAGCATGGAGATACCACAAAAAATTAAAAATAGAACTGCCTTTTGGCCTAGCAATCCTACTTCTGGGAATATATCTGAAGGAACCCAAAACACTTTTTCAAAAGAACATAAGCAACCCTATGTTCATTGCAACATTATTATAATCACCAAGATATGGAAGCAGCCCAAGTGTCCATCAATAGATGAGTGGATAAAACAACTATGGGACATTTATACAATGGAATACTGCTTGTTCATTAAAAAGAAGAAAATTTTACCCTTTGTGACAGTATGAATGGACCTGGAGTGAAATAAGCCAGTATATGGAGTGAAATAACCCAGTTAGAGAAAGATGAATACCATATGATTTTACGCATGTGAAATCTAATGAACAAAGTGAACTAACAAGCAAAACAGGGACAGACTCATAGAGGGTGCACAGATGACAGCTAGGAGGGTGGGGGGAGGTGAAGGGCTGGAGGGATTGAGCAAAAAGGAAAAAGAACTCATGGACAATGCTGTGGTGACTGCTGGGGGGAAGAAGGTATAAAGAGCCTAAATGGTAATGGAAAAAAGTATAATAAAGATTAAATTTTTTTTTAAAGAAAAAATAATGAAAGAAAACTTCCCTAATTTCATGAAGGAAATAGACATACAAGTTCAGGAAGCACAGAGAGTCCCAAACAAGATGAATCCAAAGAGGACCACACCAAGACACACCATAATTAAAATGCCAAAGGTTAAAGATAAAGAGAGAATCTTAAAAGCAGCAAGAGAAAATCAGAGAGTTACCTACAAAGGAGTTACCATATGACTGTCAGCTGATTTCTCAAAAGATAATTTGCAGGCTAGAAGGGACTGGCAAGAAGTATTCAAAGTGATGAAATGCAAGGACCTACAACCTAAATGACTCTATCCAGCAAAGCTGTCATTTAGAATGGAAGGGCAGACAAAGTGCTTCCCAGACAACGTAAAATTAAAGGAGTTCATCATCACCAAGCCATTATTATATGAAATGTTAAAGGGTCTTATTTAAGACAAAGAAGAGCAAAACTATGAACATTAAAATGGCAATAAATTCACAACTATCAATAACTGAATCTAAAAAACTAACCAAACAAGCAGAACAGAAACAGAATCATAGGTATGGAGATCATTTGGAGGGTTATCAGTTGGGAGGGGGAGCGGAGAGAATGGGGGGAAAGGTGCAGGGATTAAGAAGTACAACTTGGTAGGTACAGAACAGACAGGGGGAGGTTAAGAATAGCATAGGAAATGAAGAAGCCAAAGAACTGATATGCACAACCCATGGCCATGAACTAAGTGGGAGGATTGATGGAGGGAGTAAGGAGGTTCTGGGTGGAGGGGGGCAAAAGAGTAGACATTGGGACAACTGAAATACATAATCAATAAAACATAATAAAAATGGAGTACAAATAGAAACAAGTGAATATACTGTGTTGTAAATGAATAATATAACCACACTGAAGGGAATGGGGAAGAAAAGTACTAGCCTAAGTAACTTTGGAAAACTACATCTTGACTTGCTGTTGTAAGGTTAAAAACAAAAACAATTGTATACGAATACTGTACTCTAATTAGTAAGCCTGTGTTACTCACAGAATTATAGATTGGTAATTCTGTAAGAACTTCATTTGTATACTAGGACTGAACAAACGGGTAAATATATTGCAGATAATGAGAGCCAAGTTTCTCACGGTTGGAGAAAGAAGTTGTTAATAAGCTAAGAGGAAGATTAGAATGAATCTTGTGGTATTGCTGAGGAATCCAAAGTAACAATGTAATTCACGATAGATAGATAGATAGATAGATAGATAGATAGATAGATAGATA
This sequence comes from Tonatia bakeri, assembly GCA_004024845.1. Lineage (NCBI taxonomy): Eukaryota > Metazoa > Chordata > Mammalia > Chiroptera > Phyllostomidae > Tonatia > Tonatia bakeri. The sequence goes on from PVIA01000898.1 coordinate 189,489, forward strand.
GATAGATGAAATGGAGCCCTAGCTGGTGTAGTTTGGTGGATTGTGACCCAAAGGGTCACAGGCCAGTTTGATTCCCCATCAGGGCACATGCCTGGGTTGTGGGCCAGGTCCCCAGTAGGGCGAGTGCAAGAGGCAACCACATACTGACATTTCTCTCCCTCTCTCCCTCCCTTCTCTTCTCTTTAAAAAGAAATATAGATGTGTACGTATTTTGTAGCTCTGTCCTCTGTAGCTAGGTTCCTCTGAGAGGACCTAGGAATAATCACCCCAGTAACAATGAAAACATCAAACATCCAGATCTTGGTTTCTATACACCGTTTTCCAATAAAAGGAACTATAGCTGCTTGGAGAAGTGGTTGATTCCAAGACTGGGGAGTGAAAAATAAAAGATGAGTCTGGAGCATCTTGTGGTACCAGAAAATTAGAAATTTTTCATAAAAAGGACAGGGGCAGATAAAAAGGGCTGAGGACAGAACGTGATGGGGCTCCCAATGGCTAAAGCCGAAATAACTTGAGCCAAAAACACAGAGCTGCACATATAATTAAATAAATACCCATGAGTACATACTGGTACAAGTGTATAAACATATAAATCAATGCATAAATAAATGGGGGAGAAGGAATGTTCCTTACAAGAGAACCCCAGTTGAACAGCTGTATAAGGAAGAAGGGAAACACACAATTACCAGGAAGCACATATCCCAGTAACAGTTGTTGCAGGAAAACCCACAGTTGGATGCTAAAAACAGCAGGCAAAGGTTTGACAAGAAACAGGATATTAGCAAAGGCTGAAAGTATTGACCCCAAGACAAGTTCCTGCTGAAAGAGAAGAAACACTAACTGCGGTGGGGAAACCCAGGACACACCTCCTTACCAGGTGACCAACGCTGACGTCGCCGTGGGCCCCGGTGTGATGCACAGCGGGACTTCCGTAGCAGCCTTGGCAAAGGTTTACTTCTGTGTTACTCCAAAGATGTAAGCTCAATCTTACCGTGAGAAAACACAGGTAATTCTCTTATCTTTTCAATCCCTGCCCTATCAACTCTTACCATGAGAAAACATAACGCGAAACAGAAGAACTGACCAGTGCTCATCAAATGGTCCACGTCCTGAGAGAGCAGGAAAGACTATGGAACTTACTCCCACAGCAGGAGACACAGGAGAAAAAAGACCAGTGGGAAGTGGGACTTTGAGTTGGATCCTGGGCGGGGGGAGGTGGGGGGGGTGGTGAGGAAGGACATTAAAAAAAACTGATGAAGTTTGAATAAGGTCTATAGTTTAGTTAATAACATTGTGGAAATGCTGATGCCCTGGTTTTGATACTGTGTTACGGTTGCATAAGCTGTTAATATTTGGGTGGGTAAGATACGTGAAGGACACACATAAATTCTGCACCGTTTTTTGCAAGTTTTCTGAAGTCTAAAATAATTTTTAAGTGAAAAGTTTTTGAAAAATATAACTCCTATACAAAGGCCAAGTTTAGATTCATCTTTATTAAACTTAATTGAGTTTCTTAAACTGAGAAGTAAGGACTGTACAATGAATACTGATCACTGAACCATCCTCTCCCCAAAGTCTGACATGTTAGCAAAGATCATGTAGAATAAAATATCTTTTATTTAAAGCCACTTATGAATCACATTATTTTAAAAAATACTATTCAGGGCCCATACTTTCATATATCCAACACTTTGGCAGAAGAAACTTTGTAGGGGATAAAATTCTGTTCACTCGGAGTAAACCTAGTTCCCATCCTTGAAAGCAGAAGCAAATCGTGCCGATGATTGGACCCCAGAGGCTGAACAGCGAACAAGCCAAGAAACACACATACAAGAGTTATGTCTTTGAAACTTTGCAATTCCCCTACTCCTGGACTCCCGGACCAAGAAATCCAAACTAAACAGAGACATCCTTACCGGCTAGATTTATAAATACTACAAGTATTCAAAGAGCGAATGTTCCCAGGGCCTTTGTTTAAAACGCAAAGAATGTATGCTTTTTGTTCATGGTGATTACCTGTGGATAAAGGAGGAGGGGGTCTTAAATTTTCTGGTTTTTACATTTTTGTGTTGTCTGACTTTTTCTAAGCAAATGTAATATATAAAAGCAACAATGCCAGTGAATCATTAGTTATTTTAAACTAAATAGTAGACTTTTCAACTATAAACTGTTAGCAATTCCCTTTTATTTGCGATATGCCAAACCCAACAGCTAAGAATAAGGAAATTCTTGCCACTTGCCACTTCAACACCATTTACTAATATGCACTTTACCCAAAAGAGACCAGGGCACGGTTCCCACCCACAAGAGAACACAGTGACCAGAGGACACAGTGAAAATTAAACATTTTTTCCCCAAGCAGGGTGCCAATGTGTGTGGACTGCAGCATGGTAAATAAAGTATTTACTATGGTGAGGGTGTGGCATGGAGGAACCGGCAGATAGATGTTCCAGGGAGAGGCAGGCTTCTGACTTCCCTTCATGTAAGGCAGATAGAGAGATGGTCATCTGTCTCTGGGAAAATATGAATTTGGAAAAGCAGGAGGGTTTTATGGATGGACCACCAACCCCACTTGCTGTGAACACGATCAGGAACCGGCCTCCTCCATTGGAAGAGGCAGGCATTTTGCTCCTCAGCAAGAAGGGGACCAGAAATATTAGGATCTCTCACCCAGCCAAAGAAGGACACCAGGAGGCTGAGTGAACGGAAGAGACATGGGGCCAGGGACAGAGCCAGAGTAAAGATCTGTCTCTCCTCCACCTGCTTGCTGTGTGAACATAGCCGCAAGTCCCTACCCCCATTCTCCTGGGCCTCAGTGTTCTCATCTGCAAAGTGAATGATGGGACTGGCTCAGAGCTCCCTGAAAAGCCCTGCCAACTCCACCATGCTGGGATTTCCATCCTCAGGAACAGCCTCCTCCTAGCAGCGTCTCCAGCGAGCCCTGCACTTCAGAGTTCATGACAGGGAGCTAAATCTGCAACGGCCCAGAACTCAAACTGGCTGAGTCCAGATCTGGAGCTCTAAGGGCTTAAAATATCTTGCACACATCTTTCCGGGGTGAACTTGCAACTCCGAATGAGGCAGGCCCTTGGTGTGGCTCTAAAGCTTGGCAGGTCACAATGCCAAACTGCCCAGGGCGGTGGACAAGTTGGAGCCTCCCTGGCCTGCAGGGGAGGGCAGCATGCTGGCTCTCTGACTCCAGGGAGAAGGTGCAAACTGCCCCAGGGAAGAGCGGGACCTGCCCTGCTCCAGCAGGCACAGCCCTCCTGATCAACAGAACAAGGCTGTTGACTTTCTGCCCCCAAACTGAGTGACACTAAAGATACTAAAACGCCTCTTTTACTTTTTAGAAGCTAGATACAAAAGACATTTCAGAGCCAGGAAAAACTATACAGTCAGCTCCAGGGAAGCCCTGATGGTTCCAGTTCTTTAAGGATCTGAAGTGCATTTCAGAGAGTGGGGAATATGACTTGGGGGAAGGGGCAACACTTTCACCCACATCAGTGACCACTACAAGAGCGGAGGAGCAGTATCGACCCTTGCTGGCCCACCTGCCACGGGACCCCAAGACACTTACCCTCGCACTGCCTGCCCTCCCCTTGGTAGCCAGGCTTGCAGGAGCACTTGTAGGAGGTGAGTGTGTTCTGACACAGGGCATTGGTGTGGCAGTCATCTAGCCCTTGGGCACACTCATCCACATCTGCAAAAGAGCACAGCCAATCCTGGCACGGTGCCCAAGCCCCGTGAGACCTGACCTCTGCCGCTCTCCGTCACCATCTCCCACCAGCCGGCTCCACCTCACTCCTCACCAGCTGAACTGCCTGGGAGCCCACAGAGCGAACCACCACTCACAGGCGCAGTTCCATAGAAACAGCCTGACGCTCTGCCTGGAATACTCCCCACCCTTTCCATGCGCCTTCAAGACTCAGCCTGGATCCACCTCTTCCAGGAAGCCTGCCATGACCCCGGAGGATAGGTGAGGTACACCCCAGAATGTGCTCCCGTATTTATCTTCTTTTGTAGCACATATCACACAGAGTTGTCGCTTTTTCCTGCCTGTCTCCCTCTCCAGAAGGTGTCTTGATTACAGACTGGGCCGTGCCCCTGTTGCCCCGCACACGTGTAGGCAATAGTAAATGCCCGCTACAAGAAAGGTCAGGTTGGGGGAGATGCCTGCTGAAAGCCGGCTGGCATCTGTCTGCTTTCTCTTGGGCCGGGGGGAAGCTTGCCCTGGGCTCTAAGCGCACCATCCTGAGCGCTCAGATGATGCCAAGAGGGGAATGGTACCCACCGGATCCACCACTGCTCACCCTCCCAACCTGGACACCAGCCTTGGCAGAAGTATTTCCTGGGTTGACGCCAATCCAGGATGTTAATTAAAAACAAAAGTTTTGAAAGTATCACAAGTCCAGTTAGAGTACTTATCTATGCCAAAAGCCAGGCTGGTTGCTGCTTATGGGTATTCCGGATCCTCAAACGACGGCTGTTCCGCAAACAGAAGTCCCGGGAGCCGACCCCGAAGCCCTCGGGAGAACTCCCCGGCCCCCAAAAGAGCAGGATCAAAGCTGCTACGATCTAATGATGTGCCCTGGCCGAGGCCCTCAGTTTCCCCATCTAAACGAGGAGGAGCTGGACCCCGAGACTCCGACGCCCTGCTCCCTGCTCCGCAGGGGAGAGTCTGACTAGCAGGCGCTCTCCGGGGACCCCGGGAGGCAGGGACGCGGCAGGAACTGTCATCAGTCCCGGGTCCGGGTCCGAGGCCGCCGCAGCACCCAGGCCCTGGGCCTCTAGCCCCAGCGGCGGTGGCGCCTCGGCCTGGCCGGAGGGTGCGGGCTCCAGGCGAGCGGGGGCCACGCGGGGCTCCGGCAACCCCGCCCGCGGCCCGGCCCACCCGCTCGGGGAGACCCTACTCCAGGGCCCAGGACGCCCTCCCCGGCGCCGCCCCGCCTGCCAGGTGCGCCCCGCGCCCGGACACTCACCCTCCGGCGGCCCCGGGGCGCGGCCCGGGCCGGGCAGCACGGCTGCGGTCAGCAGCAGCGGCGGCAGCAGCAGCAGCAGCGCCCGGGCCGCCCCCGGACAGCGGCGGCCCGCGACCCCCATGGAAGGCGCGGCGGCTGCGGGCAAAGGCTGCGGCGCGCGGGAGGCGAGCACGGCAGCGGCTCCGGGAGGTGTGTGCGGGCGCCCTGCCCGCCGCGCTCTGACACCCCCGGCCTGGCCCCGCCCGGCCCCTGAGCCCCGGCCTCATTTTCACACGGTCCTCCCCGGCCGGGGGCGGGCGGCGCGGGGGCAGTGCCGCCCCTCCCGGCCCCTTCCCTTCCCCCTCCATCGGGGCGCAGGGGGCGCGGCCAAGTTGGCCCGAGGGCCGCTGTCAGCCCTTCGGGGGCGGGCCTCGTATACCGCCCCCCTCAGGCCTCCGCGCCAAACCCGCAGCTCCCGCACCCCTGTCCCGCTCCAGCCCTCAAAGAGCCTCTGGCGCGGCCACTTCGTGGTGTCCTGCAACTTGACCCAGTCCCTCTTGTGAGGACAAACAGCCCTTGTAGCCTAAAATATCCGGACGTGGGGCACCCAGAAAGTGTCCTGGGAAGAAGCTCAGAGTCCTATAGTCTCCACACCCTAAAGCCATCTGCGGGGATTTCCCGCCTGGACGTTTGGGAGGGGCAAGTGTGGACGGGAGAGGGGTGACTCCACACACACCTGACCCCCGGGAGAACTCAGTGAAGAGGGTGACCCGGCTTCTCTGCTCACGCCAGCACACCCTCTGCACCGTCCTCATCCTACTAGACCCAGGCCCTCTGGCTGCCCACCCCGTGGCCCTCGGGAGGCAGCGGCCCACTCGGCCCACCACGGGGCACGCTGAGGCTGTAGTGGCTGCACACTACTGGGCCCAGAATCACAGCAGACAATGTTCACTTCACCAAAACCAGTTAAAGGTATCTTCAGGGCAGCCTAAAAGGTGAAGGAAAAGGGGGCTAAAGGTCAAGGGCTCGCTACAAGGGGCAAGAGAGAGCCTCAGTCTGGCCTAGGGTGGTATCTGTGAGCACCCCAACTCATAAACATCAGGTCTGGTCAGCTACTGATACGGGGCGTGTCTGTCCCCTGGCCCCCCAAGCAACACATCCTCATAAGGGAACACACTGCGCGGGCCTCCCCACACCACCCTAGGCACAGAGGACGGGTCTCTCCACCGGCGCATCACACCAGGAACAAACACAGCAGCGGTTTCCGGAGGCCGCAAGCCCCACACTCAGGGATTTTGAGGTACTTTGCCCTTCTCTGAATCTATTGTTTTCTCCTGTGGATATATGCTTACATACATGTGCATTCTTATGTATCTATATTTATATCTATATGTGTCTGCTTCTATAGCTATCTATTCATTCCTTTGACAATCAGAAAAGAATAAACATCACAAAAAAGTCCCCGCCTAGCTCATGCACACACACACACAAAAAAGTCTTCCCAGGGTCCACCCCTGCCAGAGCTCCCTCCTCTGCACCGAGGCTGAGGCTGCCTCTGGGCCAGTGCTGCTGCCCGATGGAGAACCTGAGAAAAGGACTTTTCTGGGCTTGTTTTTCTACTGACCTTTTCATCCCCAGCGCAGGCAGGCAGGTTGCATCCCCTTTTCTGGGTTTTGCCCCTCCCTCCTGCCCCCTTTTGTTCAGGGCGTGGAGAGAGAGAGACACTCAGCTATTTCTAGGCATAAGGGTGGTTTTTACACATTTGTAAATCTTCACTTAGTGAAACGTCCTCTCTGCCTTTGTCTTTGTGTCCTTAATGGTAGCCATAAATTACCGCTCTCTTTTCTCTTCACCGCATCAGGCTTCATTGCTTTTGAAATGATCAAAGTTATTTTCTTTTAAAATCCAGCTAGAAACTGCCCATTGTGTGGCACTGAGCTCTTTAGCTCCAGTCAAAGCATATAAATATATAAAGCTGCCCGTTAAACTCGACGGGAGCCTCCTCCAGCCCCTTGTGCCTGGTAAAGAAATGAGACATGTGCTGTTCTTTCTCTCTGCCATTTCCCCCAAGTCTATATTTTAGTAAGAACACAAGTGAATAATGATAAGACCCAGTACTTTTCTGCCTAAGAGGGTCCATTTTTGTCATGTTTCCTGGAAAATTCACCACTGGCACAGATCTTAAGAAGTGTTCTGAACTCTATTTCGTTTGCACCAACCTTCACACAGACGTACTTTCAGCTGGGTGGCTCCCAGACTCCTGGACAATCTTTCTGACACTTCAGATGAAAGTCAATATGGTTTACAACCAGGAATTTCCACAGGGGAGAGGCTGCAGGGGAAATTTGTGTTCAAATGTCAATGTTTTCGGTGTTCTGATGTCAGGAGGGGCTTGGACCATGTACGAGCAGCTATCTGCCCTCTATTGTCCAGCTGAGGTCCCCACAAACTTTGAAAGGCCACAGGCACTGCCCCTGGACTGAGGCTGAATCTCCCTCTCCCTGAAACTGGCTAGAGGGGAGAGGCAGCCCAGCCAGCCAGTCCTGTCTCGTTGGTTTGGGCTTCTGACACCAGAGACTGTTGAAGCAGAAAATCCTGGGTGCCCCCCCCACCCCTCCTCACCCCCAACCGTGAATGACGAGGTAAACTCTGTATCCATAGGACACCTTTCAGTGACCACTTTTTTCCCTCCTCAGCAGCCTCTGGAAACTCCTTTTGGAAAATCTCCCTCCCTTGCATTTTCACCACAGCTCCTGGTTTTCCTCCTGCCTCTCAGAAAAAGCCTTCTTGACCATCTTCTTGGGAATCCCCTTTTCACACACTCTCTTCCCCACGGTTCACTGATTCCCTTGATTCTGGAATAGAAACCTCTAATTTGGCTCTCCCCCCTTAGCTTCAGCCCTGTACATCCAATTGCCTGCTTGCCGCCCCCACAGGTCCCTCAGATTCAATGTGTTCGAAAGGGAGTGCGTCTTCCTCAACCCGCTCCTACTCACGCTCTCTCTCTCTCAGAGAAGCCCGCCTCCATTCTGCCAACACCAACTCAGAGACCTGGCAGGCACCCTGGACTTATTCGCTCCCTCCCCAGCACATCCGAACAATCCCATCGACTCTATCTTCTTACCATGTCCCAAAACCATCCTCTTCCTCCGTGTACGCTGCCTGAGCTCAGGGCCTCGTCATCCCGAGGTCCATTGCTCCTCGTCATGGTTCCTTATTGCCCCCCTGTCTAGACTCTCACCCCCTTTTGGTGGGTCTCCCACAGTGGCTGCCAGAGGGAAATGTCAACTGCATCATACCATTCCCAGCCTTCCATGGGCTAAAGTCAAAGCTCCCTTGATACGACCACTCTGGAGAACCTCCGGGCTGTGCTACTGTAGCGAAACATGCCACCCACTTCTAGGTATGCACCCCAGAGAAATCGGTGCATATGTGCACCAAAGGACACGCGCCAGAATATTCATAAGAGCTGCATTCACACTAGCACAGAGCTGAAAGTAACCCAAACATCCACCAACTAGAGAAGGCATAAATAATTGTGAAGTACTCGTTCAATAGGACACTATGGAGAATAGAACGAGCAAACTGATGGAGGCATCGTTATACTGAGTGAAAGAAGCCAGATACATATTGTATAATTCCACTTTTATGGCATTTAAGAACAGGTAAAACTAATTAATAACAATAGAAGCCAAAACAGTAACTCCTTCTGGGGATGGGGATTGACTGGGAAGGCACAAAAAGGATCCTTCTGGAATGCTTGGAATGTCCATCTAGATCTGGGTGTATATGGATGTATACGTACGTAAAAAATTTGTTGCGATATTGGCTTAAGTTGATGCACCTTACGCACTTTGCTGTGTGTGCTTTACTGCAGGATGTAAGTTGAAACAAGAACTGCCTAGCCAAAGACCGTCATGATCCCATCCCATTTTATCTTTGTCACTTCGGCCCTACAGGCTATGCTCCAGTGACATTGAACTATCTGTGCGAGGAGCTCGTCACTTTCCTCCTCACACATCCTTTTCTTTTGCACACACTGCTCCCTTTGCCAGGAAGACATGAAGTCAGTCTCAATAACTATTTGAATAAATGAAGTGCCACATCTTAATTATTAAATATCACTATACCCCAAGGAAAAAGTTATTTGCTGAGATGTCTCCAAAAAAAACAATGAGCTATGTGTGAAAGTACTGGAGTCTGCAGGCCAGCAGATCCTGAGAAGGAGTGCAGAAAGGAAAACCCATCTGCTCTTGCACACACATTAATTTCTCCTCTGTGGATGGCTTTCACATCTCCTGGAAAACTTTTTCAGTATGTCTGAGCTGGATGTGAGGTAGTAAATTTTTCTGGTGATTTACCCATCCCCGTCTGTTCACTCCGCTCTCCTAACAGATGCTCGTTCCTTCTCCAGGCAGCCCACTTCCTAGGAGGGGGGCAGCACCATCTTCAACCTCAGGCTCTGGAATTGGCTTCAGATAATCAATATCTTTCACTCCATTCCCCTGGCAACAGCCAGTGGTTCAGAGACAAGCATCTGACTGAGTTCCAATCAAAGAGAATCTCAGGCTCTTTGCTTGAAAGGCCGGATGGATAGGTTTTCTGCTCTTCCTGAGATGTTCTGGTGAATGAGAAACGGGGGCAGCCTTCCTGAGGCCAGCGGAAGTGCATCAGCTGAGAGACACACCGAGAAGCCTGCCCGAAGTCACTCCCCACCTCAGCACCTCCAGCGGTGTGTGCCAGAACCATCCTCATTATTTGACCTCATTTCTTTTTTAATTTATTTTTTATTTTTACTTTGTAAATTGTGATTAAAATATATGTAACATAACAAATTATCGCTTTAATCATTTTAAAGTGTACAGGTTCGAGGCATTAAGTACATCTATACTGCTGGGCAACCATTGCCGCCATTTATCTCTTGATTTTTTTTCATCTCGCAAAACTGAAACCCTGTACCCATTAAACAGTAATTGCTCATTCCTGCCCCAGCTCCTGGCACCACCACTCTCCTTTCTGTTTCTGCGGATCTGACTACTCTAAGTGCCTCCTCATACGAATGGGATCATGTAGTATTTGTGACTGGCTTATTTCACGTAGCGTGATGTCCTCAAGATTCATCCACACTGTAGCATGTGTCAGAATTTCCTTCCACTTTTAAGGCCAAATAGCATTTCATTTTGTGTGCACGCCTCAGTTTCTTTACCTATTCATCTGTCGATGGATTGCTTCCACCCTTTGGCTATTGTAATACTGCTATAATCATGGGTATTAAGATATGTTTGTGTTTCTGCTTTCAATTTTTTAAAAGATTTTATTTATTTTTAGAGAGAGGGGAAGGGAGGGAGAAAGAGAGGGAGAGAAACATCAGTGTGTGGTTGCCTCTTGAACACCCCCTACTGGGGACCTGTGCCCCGCATGTGCCCTGACTGGGAATCAAACCTGTGACCCTGTGGTTCTCAGGCCAGGGCTCTGCTTTCCATTCTTTTGAGTATATACTGAGGAGTGGAATTGCTGGACCATATGGTAATTTTATTTTTAATTTTTCAAGGAAAGGCAATAATGTTTACCATAGTTGTGGCACCATTTTACACTCCTACCAGCAATGCACTAGGGTCCCAATTTCTTCAGAGCCTCACCAACACTTACTTTCTGGCTTGGGCTTATTTATTTATTTTTCTTCTTATAATAACCATCCTAATGGATGCGAAGTGGTATCTCCTCCTGGTATTTTGAATTGGGTTTTCTGCTATTTACAGCCAAAAATATTCCTGTCCAGCTCCATTAATCCTCTGTTAAACTTTGACTGAGCAGCAGGCAGTCCTCTGAGTGAGATGGGAGAAGGACAGGTGGATGGGGTTGAATCCTCTCAGGGGCCCAAATAATAAATGATTATTTTATTCGCAAAATTGATGCTATCTTGGTATAAATGCCAGGACTCCATTTATTTCTTCAGTGGTTCTAAATATTACACCACCATTCTCTTTTGCTTACACAGGGTTAAAAATCCTTCCAATAAATGTTTACTTAAATATGGTAATAGTTAATGTATGAATTAATACTATGTCAGGCACCGTTCTCAGTACTTCACATACATGAGCTCATTTAATCCTCTTATAAACTCCGAGAAGTAGATACCGTCATGATCCTCACTGCTCCGACGTAGGAACTGAGGTGAAGAGAGGTTAGATAACCTGCCCCTCAACGCCAGGACATCTGGCACCGGGTCCCCCTTCCTCACCCCGGCTCCCTGCAGCCTGCACGTGTGCCGGGCGCTGTGCTAGGCACCGTGGGAGCTCCAATGAGGAATCAGAGGCAAAGCCTGCCCTCAAAGAGCTCACAGTCCAACAGAAAAGAAATATAATGAGGGTTCATCCTCAACACCTCTTCCCAAGTATAGTTATAAGAATTGTTGTCTAAAAAACTTTGGTCGGTGCTCCTCTTTGTTTCTATGGAACAATGATTAATATCCAAACTTTATAATATTGTACACAAAAAAAGCAAACTACCGATCAATATCACTTATTAAAAACTCTAAACAGAAAAGATTAATCATAACTCAGGATCATAATTAAGTGGGACGCATTTCAGAAGGCAAGGATGATTTAATAACATCTACTTACATAATTGATTATAATAAATAGATCTGAGGAGGGAAATGATATGATAACCTCCACAAGTGCTAAAGGGAATTTTAAACCAGTATACTTGACAAAACACTCAATATGGTAGGGATAAATACTTCTTTTATAAAAAAAGATTTTATCATTTTACAGAGGGGAAGGGAGGGAGGAAGAGAGGGGGAGAAACCCGATGCGAGAAACATCCATCTGCTGCCTCTCCAGTGTGCTCGGGCACATACCCGAGTGGGAACAGAACCAGCGACGCTTCGCTTCACGGGATGTCGCCCAGCCAACTGAGCCACACCGGGCAGGGCAGGATAAATACTTCTTTAACATGGAAAAAAAATCTACCTCAATCCAAAAGCCAACATCAAACTTAACAGGGAAATATTTTTCCCTGTTTCCACTAAGCATTTCACTAAGCTCTAAATCAAGACAAATATGATCACTTTAATATCACCTAATACTTTACAGAATACGTTAGTCAAATTAACTAGACAAAGATAAATTAGAGGTATAAAAATTGGAAGACAGAAAATATTACAGGTGATATAACTGTCTACCTAAAAAACCCCAGATAATCAAATGAAACTATTGCCAGTAATAAGAAAATACAGTAAGTTAGTAGAGAACAAAATTATTATATAGAAATCAAGTTTTCTCAGTGTAAAAGGTGTGACCAAAGAAAAGGCTGTATTTATAGTAACAACAAAAAACTAAATACCTGAAAATAAGCACAACAGAAATATTCAAGGCCTACTTAAGAAACATTGTTTCACACCACTAAACACAACCCGAAGGGAAACCTGAGCAAGCAGAAATATAACGTGCTTTTTGATAGAAATGCTCGACATCATAAAGATGTCTGTTCTCCACAGTTTAATTTAAAATTTTAATGCGATCCAACAGGCTTTTTTTTTTTCCTAGATAAATTGATTCTAAAGTTTATGTAGAAAAAGGAAGGAGCAAGCGTAGGGATAAAAGTGTGAAAAAAGAACAATGATGGGGAAGATGCATCAGCACTGCTGGATACTAAGGAATATCAGGAAGCGTCAGATCAGAACAGCGCAGCGCTGACATACACAGGGAGAGGTTAATGGGGCAGAATGTAATATTCAGGAAGAGTCACAGAACTATACATAGACACAATATGATAAAGCGGGCATCTCAAGTCACTGGAGAAAATATAGATCAATAAAAAAATGGTATTGAGACAAATGGATAGCCACTTAGACAAAAATAAAATTGAATCTTTTCCTCATGCCTCACGGAGTTAACTTCAAATGGATAAAAGACTTAACCTTTTTGAAAATCTCAAAAATACTAAAAGAAATAGAAAAGTTTTATCTTATAGTATGAGAAGTCTATCGCCCCAAATCCAGAAGCTATAAAAGATCATAAGTTCAACCATAGCCCCCCCCAAAAAACCCTGATGTTAAAGAAAAAAATATATAAGTAAAGTCAAAGAACAAATGATAAACTGTAAAAAAAAAAACTGTTTTCATATCAGAAGACAAAGATGTAATCTCCCTCATATGTAAAGAACCACTAGACTTGATAAGTAAAGACCAGTGATCCAATAGAAAATGGGCAAAGGACATGAATTAAAAGATATGTAATAAATCTTAAATATATGAAACAAAAAATCCAAAGTTTGATAAAATATTCTCATGGTAAGACTAGGGAAGCAGACATTCAAAATATTAGTGGTGGGAGTGGATATTGACACAAAGTCTATGAAACAATCTTAAAATATCTAAGTTAGTTGAATAAGTGTATAGAGTTTCGCAAAATGTGCAAAATGACATGAACAAAGCTATTCATCACAGCATTGTTTGTAGTAGCAAAAGATTAGAAACAACCCAAATGGCCATCAATAGGAGGCTGGAAATGTAAATTATGTGACATCCATAAAATAGAACATTATGCAGCTGTAAAAAGGGATAAAAATGCTCTATATCTTCTAGTACGAAAATATCTCCAAAATGTACTTTTAAATGAAAACAAAAGGAAACAGTGCAAAATGATGTGTATATTTTGCTACCTTTCATGTAAAAATAAGAATCTATATTTATAGTTGTTTGTATATACATAAAGACTCTCTACAAAAATATATGAGGAAGTCTGGGTAGGTGGAGGTCAAGGATGGGAGGGAGGTTTTCAGTTACTATTCTTTATAAATAAAGAATTTTATTTAGCACCTTTCTAAATAAAGTTATTATTCTTTATAGTTCCTAGTTGTTGAGCCGTGTAACTGTAGTCCCACAGGAGGAGGAAGAGGGAACTAGAGAGAAGGTGGTTTTTATTGTAATCACCTGAGCGACTTAAAAGTGAGTGAAGTCTAGATCCCAAGCAATTTTAAAATCAAGGTAATTTGCAATGTGTGGTTTCTTTGTAGTTTATTTTCAACCACAGAGTGTAACAGAATTTCTCCTGCTGCCTTAGAATTGTTGACACCTGATTATGGGGAGTTATCATCCTGAACCAATTTAGTCCAAACAGGCAACTGATTAACATCTTTTAAATTCTTGTGGGATCACTGGTAACTGTTGCCTAAAGACTGTGGGAATATAATTAGCAATCAAAATACACACACACACACACACACACACACACACACACACACTGGTCAGTCATTAAAATCATCATACGAGATTACTGATATTAGAGATGTTGTAACACTTTTAAATTAGCTCATAGAGCCTATGAATAAGATAACAAGTGTGACCTGCGGTTCCTTGCAATTATCTGTTGATCCATTTTGCAATTGTTGTGGGTAACTAGCAATGCCCTTTCATTTCACCATAGTTTATCAATTACTTCTTATTTCTAAAATATTTTTCATGTCAGTGTTCAAGAAAAAAATAGAAAAAGGAAAAAACAAATAGAGTTTATATATGTGTATCAAAACTGGGCAGCTTATGTGATAGGAGCAGGGGATTTACAATTATGAAAATACATTTGTAGAAAAAGTAATCCTTGCTACCGTCTTGCTACCATGCTACCAAAGGGGTGATGTCAAAGTTTCTACAGTGAATAGATGTTACCCTTACAACTGAGAGATTTAAAAAATGTAAATGAGCTCTGACTAGTGTGGCTCAGTTGGTTGGGTGTCATCCTGCAAAGCCAAAGGTTACTGGTTCCATTCCCAGTAAGGGCACATGCTTGGGTTGCAGGTTCAGTCCCAAGTCAGGGCGTGTTTGAGAGGCAGCAGGTAGATGTTTCTCTCCCCCTCTTTCTCCCTTCCTTCCTCTCTATAAAAAAACCTTTTTAAATAAAAATGTAAACAAGTACAGTCTGAGTGTGCAGACAGACATGGATGTTAGCGCTCATCCTGTCATTTACTATCTGTGGGATCTTAGAAAGGTCACATCAGCCTCCTGGTGCCTGAGCTTCCCCATGTGAACTGGGGTAATCACACCTGTCTTGCAGGGCTGTGGCAGTTGTGGGTGAGGTCATCTTTGTGAAGTGCTGAATGCAGGCTCTGGTGCAGAGTGGGCATACAGTAAAAGAGACTCTCATTCCCCACCAACCCCGTGGAGGCAGGGCCCATGGAAGCCAAGCCAGGCTGGTGCCCTGTTTCCCGAGTTCCTCTATTCAGGTCACTCTACAGCTGTGCCAAAGTACATGTGCTTGCCCCTGCTTATTGGAAGAAACATGAGTATTAATCCATACCCATGCTGTGTCTGTAATCAGGAAACCTGGAATTTTGGGAGATAAGCTAGGTCTGTCCAGGTCCCAGAAGGGTGTTTGTCTTACTATGCTAGTGAGAAGGTTTCAGTGTAGAAAATCCAAATGACTCTAAAAGTATATAATAGAAGGAACTGAGAGCTTCCAAAATGATTAAAAGAGCTAGTGGGGTGACCTCTGGGCTGGGCCTTCAGGAATGACTCACAGAAGACACCAGACCTTACGCACCAGGGAAGCCACTATTTCTACACAACATGCGCAAACCTCAAGAACTGTGAGTTGTTGTGAATTCATACATCTGAGCTCGAACCATCACTTATTATCTATGTAACCTTGTGCAAAGTACTTAATCTCTGAAGAATCAAGATATATACCTACAAACTGGTTAATAGACTTATCTCCACAATGTTTCTTATAAGCAAAACAAAACCCAAAGAAGTTGGAAAATAGCCTCTGCTTCACTTTTATTTTTCAAATCACACATGAAAACATTTCACTGGCACAGTGTAAACAGTATCCAGGACCCCAGCTGCAAGGGAGTCTGGAGATAGTGTTTATGCTGTTTTTATTAGGTTGTCAAGCTATGCAGTGCAGAAAGGCATACTACAGGGCTTGGAAGTCAGTGTTGACTACCGACAAACAAATCTATCACAGAAAGGGTCATTTAGTTCCTGGGAAATTGGGGCAACCTCTTCCAACACCTGTTTGTGCTGCAGGGGCTCCAAGAGTAGTCAGGGCTTAATTAAGCACATTTTACTTACTAAAAAATGTAGTAGACATTTTCCATTTGCCTCCTGGTCATCTGTCACCCCTTCTCTCCTAACAATGCATCAATTTTCATTCAGGTATTCACCTCTCCTTTAAGCAACCCATGAGCATGGGAAAACTGAATCTAATTCCATCTCCAGGAGCAGGCTAAAATTTGTTTAGATAAATTAGCACATTCCATTTTCTTGGCCACAGTCATTGGTCCAAGGGTAAGTCTCCCCCAAAAGGTTCACATTCCCTCTCTAGAGAGGATCCAAATGGTGAGAGTATAATTTGTAACTCATCTTTTTTTCAGCTATAGATTTCTTTGCTATTTCTTCTTCTTCTTCATCCATTCCTACATCCATTTCTTCTTCTTTGTGTTGCTCTGTATCTTCTAGTGTGTCATGTCACATATATATATATATGTATGTATATTTACGTATATCTGTGTAAATATATATACGTATGAATGGCATGAGAGGGTTGCAGGGTGCTTAGTACTAGCGATGTTCTGTTCCTTGGCCTGGGTGGGAGTTAGGCAGCTATGCAACTGTTTTCAGTTTGTGGAAATCCAATAAGCTGCATACATACGCTATTGTTTTGTCTTATGTTTCATTTTAAAAACTTACTTAAAAAGTGCTGAATGATAAAATCGAAGAAATCTCCCAAAAACAAAAACGAAAAATAAAACAATGGCTGAAGGAGTAAGTGGTAAGAGGAGCTGTAGAACATACAGCATGTCAATAACGGACATTCTAGAAAGAGAAAGCGGAGGATCAAAAGGTAAGGAAAACACGCAAGGATAATTTAAGAAAATTTCCCATATTGGAAGCCCATGAATTCCCAAATGAATTGAAAGGGTCCACTAGGTGCCTACAGTGGATGAAAATACACACACACCTCGGCAAATTTCATCACCAGAAACAAAAAGATCCTACAAGTTTCCAGAAGGGGAAAAACAGGGCTCATGCAGAGTCAGACACAAGAGTGGTTCTGGGCTTCTCAATAGGAACACTGGAAGCTAGAAGGCATGAGGCAATAAAGCATTTAAAATTGAGGAAACGTATTTTTAAGCATAAGAACTGTACTTCTCTGAAGTAGTAACGTGTAAGTACAGAATAACAACATTATGTGTACATAATATCGCCAAAAATTATGTCCCATTACTTTCCAGGGACGTTACTGGAAGACGCACTCCACTAAAACAAGGGAATACAACTAAGAAAGAGGAAGGCACGGGATCCAGGAGAACAGAATATTCAGTTCAGCAGAGCACAGCGCAGGACCCTCACACAGTGAGATGCCCTGAGGCCCAGAAGAACGGTGAGAAGAGAGCCCAGGGTGACAGTGGGCCTGAGGCAGCCACTAGTCCAGCCTGGGCAGGCCTGAGAGTCCAGGAGAGTGTTCTTCAAAAAGAGAAAAATGCACGGGATGTCTGATGCAAACTAAAAAACTCCCGAAGGGACCACTCTTGAAGGGCCACTCTACCCCAGAGCTCCGATGTAACGTGACAGCAGGGCTGTGCTCTGGCCTGCCTGGCACCCTGACTTCTCCTTTCCCCCACCCCAACCCCCAGTGCCCAGTCTTCCCCTCTTGTCACAGGTGTTGATCCTAAGGGCTCCCTTATACATGTCCTACACACTGAACTTCATCTCAGACTCCGTTTTGGAAAACCCCAACCTACAACAGAAGACAACTCCAGAGAAAATAAACATTGTGGTGTGAAGGACAATTCATCATATTTTGCTACACCAGGCAGCTATCAACAGCATTTACATAGCTGTAACAATGTAAACTCTATACACTGGTCTAAGCAAAACTACCTTAACATTTTCTCAAGAGGACAGGAGAATGGGGAGATGGGTCCTGGCAGTGTAGGAGTAAAGTGAAATAAATCCTCAATTTCCATAGCAAGAAATAATACCTACAGTGGAAAATCAGTAAGTAGCAATTCTAAACCTGTTATTTAGAGACACCAGGGTAAATACCCATATAACTAGCTAAAATGGAGAGAAGACCCTGGCTGGTGTGGCTCAGTGGATTGAGTGCAGGCCTTCGAACCAAAGGATTGCTGGTTGGATTCCCAGTCAGGGCACATGCCTGGGTTGTGGGCCAGGTACCCAGCAGGGTGTGTGAGAGAGGCAACCACACATTGATGTTTCTCTCTCTCTCTCTCCCTTCCCCTCTGTCTAAAAATAAATAAATAACCTTTAAAAAAATAAAGTGGAGATGAGAATGGTAGTCTCTGCTCTGGACAAAGAGGGCGAGTGGGTAAGGAAGGGATCGCTATTAATCAGAGCAAATTTTATACAAGTATTTGACTCCTCAAACCATGAGTATGTCCAATGTTTATAAAAACAGCTAAAACCAAAACATTAAGCCTTGGCTGTGTACTATACAGCCCCTAGAATTGATGCCAAGATGAATATTTACTGAAATCAAAGGACGTTCATAATACCATGTTAAGTGGGAAAAGCAGACTACAAAATGCTGCGTGCATTAAATCCCATTTTAAAATTAGACAGAGAAGTATATATGTAGGTAAAAAAACGTCTGAAAAAAACGTCTACACCGGAATGTTTGTAGGGTGAGCTGTGGAGCGATTGTAACTTCCATTTGCTTGCACTTCTAGCCTCAGTACTGCCATCTCAGTGCCCATAAGTCTTCCATCCTTTCTGTAACATTTAATGGAATTGCCTGAAATCACCCGACACACTGTGCAAAGTTCAATGCTCTCCCCCAGCCTGGTGGGAATTTCCAGATGCTTAGTTGTCATGTTTACTCCCGTTTCCTCTTCCTGCCGCTCTCAATTTCCCTGGCATCCCACTCTCTGCAGCTGTTTCCTTCTCTCTATCCCTACTTAACACAAATGCGGAACACTGTCCCCTTTCCTCAATTTCCCCAAAGAATATCTTACTTGAGGCACGACTGTGGGGCCACAGCCCAAGGAGGCACTGCAGACAGCTTACAACCGCAGGGGCGGCCCTGCCCCAGCTTGCGCTGGCTGACCCTGCTTTGGGGAGATTCTCCCTGGACATTCTTCCCGGACCCTCCTCTCTCGCAGGTGGCCAGGCCCCTCTCTGGGTCCCCTCCCTTCTGCCCCCTCGCCCAATCTGTGCCTTTTGGGTCCTCACCTGCCATCGAAATGCCAAATCCTTTAAGTTCTTAGTTTTCTTATGCAGAATACAAGATCTCCCTCATGGAACCTGCTTTTTCCAGCAGGAAAATCTTAACTTCTCACATCCAAAAACCATCAAGAACCCTTTTAAGAGTCATCACCTCCAACTTGAATAAGCAGCTGGAGCTAGTTCTTCTGTTTGACTCCCTGTGATGTGGGTAACAACTGTGCATTTTTTAGAATGAGTACGTACTGCTTTTGTAATTAAATTACTTTCAGTAAGAGAAGTACCGTGGAAGTTGGGAGTTCAGACCACAAGCAAGTGTACACACCAAGTTCCACGAGTCTGGCCACTGCCCACAGGCTCCTGCCCCGTGCCAGGCAGCATGGTGTGGAGGCCAAGGCAGGAGTGTGGGTTCCACGAGGCTGCTGATCCCAGTGGGGCGGGGCAGCCACAAGCCTCCACCGGCGGGACATGTGGCCAGCACCAACCAGGTGAGGCCCTCGCCTCAGCTGGCTATGATGCCAGCCCTTTCCTCTCTGCTGATGTCGTTGGTCTGGGCTTTCTCTGGAAGCTTTCCTGTTCTTACCAGCTCTGCTATTTATCAGCTGTGTGGCAAGTTAGTTCACTTCCCCCCGCCTCAGTTTCCACATCTGTGAAATATGGATGATAATACTGTTAGAATCAAATGAGTAATACTTGTAAAGTAGTTGGAACAGTGCCTGGCTCACAGCACTCCAGAATGTTAGTGATGACCACCGTCATCATCATCATTGTTGGCATTAGGTCTACGGACTCCGCCCTTGACCAAGGTATCACATGGTCCTGTGTGGGAAGCTGCCCTGGTATAATCTATCTCTGATCTCATCACAGCCAGCAGGGGGCTAACATGGAACTCACAGTCAATGCCTGTTTGATTGAAACTAGAGAGAAGAAACAGGCCAGCAAAGAAACGACACACACAAGCATTACCAGTCCTGCACCCCATTTTGAGTTTTTACATACTGTGTGAAGTAGGGGTCCAACTTTATTCTTTTGTGTGTGGATAGCCAGTTGCCCCAGCACCATTTATTGGAAAAGACTATTCTTTCCCCATTGAACTGTCTTGGCACCTTCATCGGAAAGCAATTGACTGTAAACATGAGAATTTATCCCTGAGATCACTTCTGTGACCCTGAGCTGCATGTCCATCCTTACGCTAATTACCGTAGCTTTGTAGCAAACTGAGAATGGCAGTCCTCCAGCTTCGGTCTGCTTTTTTGTGCTTGTTTTGGCTATCTTCAATTCCTTAAATTTCCATATGAACTTTAGGATCAGTTTATGAATTTCCGCAAACTCGGGTGGAATTTTGATAGGGATTACACTGAACTATAGATCATTTTAGCGAGTACTGCCATCTTCTTACCGATATCAAAGTCTTCTGATCCATGAACATGCATGTCTTTCTATTTATTTAGGTCCTCTTTGACTTCCTTTACCAACATCTGATAGTTTTTAGAATATACGTTTTATAGTTTTCTTTTGTTAAAGATTCCTAAGTATTTTTTTCTTTTTGATGCCATCACAAATGGAATTGTATTCTTAACTTTCAGTTTGCTTATTGCTCCTCTATGGAAACAGAATTTATTTTTGTACATCAATATTGTATCCTACAGCCTCGTGAAACTCATTTATTCGTTCCAACAGTTTTCAGTAGACTCCTTAAGATTTTCTATATACAAGATCATGGCATCTGCAAATAGAGGTAGTTTTACTTCTACCTTTCCAGTCTGGATGTCTTCTATTTAATTTTCTTGACTGACTGCTACTAACTTATTTTTGAACAGCATTTATCTGCTGGATCCTTTTATCTTCGGCATGACCGCAGCCTGAGGCTGACAGGAGGACACCGGGAACAGGAAGGCACACTGCCTGGGGCCGTGGGTCCCACAGCATTCTCAGACTAAAACCCTAGTGCCCACCTTTGGGGTTCAGCAACCTTATCTAAATAAAGACCTACCCCAAAGCATCACCTGAAACTGTGATTCAGTAGAGCGAAACATGTTGTAAACAAAACCAAGCACCATTTTTTTATCCTAACCCAAAGACATTTTTTCATAGCTTTTAGAGAGGGAGGAAGACAGGGAGAGCAAAAGGGGGAGAAAGAGAGAGAGTGACAGAGGGAGTGGGGGAGGAGAGAGATCGATTGGTCGCCCTCTTATACTCGCCCAGGCAGGGCATCGAGTCCACAACCTAGAAATGTGCCCTGACCAGGTATTGAAGCCACCACCTTTTAATCTACGGGACAGTGTGTCAACCAACTGCAGTCAGAGCACCAAGCACCAATTTTAACTCAACTTTATGATTGCTTTCTGCTACAAAGGTGTAAAACTCATGGTGTCTCATGATGCTAGAGGGTGAGCTTAGAAAACCTGTACAAACCAGGTGAGTCACGGTGGTGTGCTGAGGCCATGCAATTCCAGCTCTCGCCGAAGGTGACTCTAAATGCCAAAGTTAAAATAAAGAGGCAGAAACACAAACCCAAGAAGCTTTTACCAAGTCTTACAAGATCTTGGCTAAAGGTTTCTTTATTGGAAAGCCTGTCCCTAGTGCGTTCTGTATTTTGGTTCTCAGTGGCAACCTCACTGAGGACAGCAACATTCTGGGAAAGGGAAGTGTAAGGACTCATAGATGGAGAGCAGATGACAGCTAGTGAGGGGAGGGGGCTGCAGGTGGAGGGACCGAGCAAAAAGGAAAAAGGACTCATGGACATGGACAACAGTGAGATGATTGAGGGAGGAAGGGAGGTATAAAGGGACTAAATGGTAATGGAAAAAAATAAAATAAAGATTAAATTTTAAAAGAAGGATTCAAACAGCTGCCTGGTCCACAACTGCCCACAGAGGCAGGGATGGCACTGGCTGTCCCAAAGGCTGGAAGTTACCAATGACACAGCAGAAGCCCAGGATCCAAGAGTCTGAACCAAGATGGAGAGTAACACACGGTCTGGTCCAGTTCTGGGGTAAGTAATCAAGGCCTCAAAACTGGCTCTCAGCAATTAATCCTGCAGTTCCGAGGCTGTGTAACTGTCCAGCCTGGGCAGCTCGAGTTAAAGGTCAGACCCTAGAATAAACCTTTCGGAAGTTGAGATCATTGCGACCCCAGCCAGGCCAGAAGTATGCAGGGCCTGCCCCACTCCAGAGGAAAAGCGGGGTCAGGAAACGGCAGGAAGGAACCTCCAGTTCCAGGATTCTCACGGGCTCAGCCCGCCCCACTGCCCTCCGAACTGGTATGAGTGAAGGAAGTTCAAAACAGCTGAAGGGTGTCCCACAGGTGACTGTAAACATGTGAGCATGGACAGACACACCGTCCCACACACTCTAGCTCAGCAAGGACCACAAGTCTGTGCAGCGAACTGAAGTGCACGCTGTGGGCCTCTCGGGCCCAGGACACACCTTGACAACTCTTCCTCCCAGCCTGCATCCCATCCAACACCAGGCTGTACAGTCTTGCCTCTGGAACAACGCGAGAGCCCCTCCCCTTCCCTCCAATTCCACCTCCACCCCCAGTGCTTCCTGAATGCCTCGGACAGTGTCTGGCACAAAACGGGGACTCAATAAGCACTCGTTAGAAAAATGAACAGAAGAATAAATAAAAACACTGTTGTTTTTAAGTGTCAGGCCAGGGCTGACAGAAGCGAGCTAGCTCAGAAACGATGAGGCCCTGGAGTAGGAGCTGCCAGTTGGCAGAACTTAACCACCGGACGCCAGGGAGCCACAAGTACCTCAGAGCCTTGCAAGGCTGGAAAGACGGCCCAGGGGCTTACCGGCGGGAAGTTGTGAAAACGGTTAATAGAACATCATGTCCCTGGGGACAGAAGAGACAGGCAACAAGGGATGCTTAACATCTACAACCAGAGAAGGACAAGCACTGCGTAGATGAGGGTGCTCATATCAACACAAAGTCATGACCACTTCCTAGATCTGGGCTAGTATTTAGATCCAGAACCCACTGACTACACACAAGGCCAGTCCCCAAGACCTAGGGACAACTGTTTACCATGAGGATCCCTCTAAGAACCCAGGAATGACCCGTGGCTGCCATGAGTTACACTGTGGAAAGGGGACTGCCCAGGCATTTCAAGGACAACTGAGCAAAGGTCTGACGGAACACTGAAGTGGGCCTTCTGGGGCTAAATAACAGAGTCTTGGCTGAAGCCCAATTGTAGTCCCCTGGGTCCATAGGTCCATCCAATTGGTCATTTCCCTAATCCCCAAAGGCATAACTGGAATTGATATACTGGCAATTAGAGTAAACCCAACACTGAGTCCTTAGCCCAGGGATCAGAGCAACCACAGTGGGGAAATCCAAGCAGAAGTCTCTGAAATTGCTCTCACCCCCACCTGGCCAAGATACTAAATAAAAAAACAACATCACATCTTGCAGGGGTTGGAGGCTGGCAGAGTTTAATGCCACCATTAAAGACCTAAAGGATGCAGGGATGGTGGTCCTTAATTACCTCCATTTAACTTGCAAGTCTGGCCCCTGGAAAGCCAGATGAATCCTGGAGAATGAGAGTAGGCCGCCACCTTGCAGCCGAGTAGCAGCCCTGTTGTGCTGGATGTGCCATCACTGCCAGAGCAGATGACTTGGGCCTCAGATACGTGACATGTGACCACTGCACTGGAATAAGATCAGAAAGTTCACACTCACGTGGAACAGACAATACTGTTCATTTACTGTTTTCCCCAAAGGTATGTTAACTCTTTTGCCTTCAGACATAATATAGTTCAATGAGTTCGAAGAGATCTGGACCATCTGCACAGCCCACAGAACACCACAAGTCCATTCCATCATGGTGACTGAATGGGAAAAGCAAGAGGTGGCTAGCTTATTGAAGACCTTGGTAAGACACACGTGCTCCCGAAGGTGGGTACAAACCCTAGGAAGACTCAGTGACCTGCTACCTCAGGGAAGGTTGTATGTGTCCAGTGGTCATGGGTTTGCCAAAATATCCCCTTCAAATTGATGCCTCTTGCATCTTCCAGCACAAAGAAGGAAGCACAACGCCTGAAAGGGATCCTCGGGTTCTGGAGGCCACAGTCCATTCAGCCTAGGAAGTCTCTGATGACACAGGAAGTTGCCAGCTTTGAGTGGCTCCCGAAGGAGAAGAGGTCCAAGCTGCTAAGCAAATATCCTGTCATTTGGGTCATATGACCCTACAGAGTTGAAGTGTCAGTGACGGGTAAAGATGCAAACCAGTGAAAGAACCACAAAGCAAGCCCCTGCGATTCTGGAGCAAAGCCAGGCCACCTGTGGCGGAGAATCACACACCTTTTGAGAAGTGGTTCCCGTCATGTGGCTGGGCCCTGGTTTAACTGAAACGCTAGACCATGAGCATCAAGTGACAGCACATCCAGGACTTCCCGTTACGAACTGGATCCTGTCAGAACTGCCAAGTCATAAAGGCAGGTGCGGTCAGCAGTAGTTCCTTGTGAGAAGGAAATGGCAAGTGAGCCTGGTTTCTTAACGGGTTGGCTTGGGATGTGGGAGGGAGCCCACAGTGGCTGCCTGACAGCCACATTCAGGGGCTGCCTTGAAAGACAGTAGGAAACATGGGAAAGCAGGAGAAGCATCTTTCCAATGAGCAGGTGGTGCACCTGGCTATGCAGGAGAGCTAGATGCGGGAGGCTATATTCGCATCCCTGGGCAGCAGCCAGTGGTCCAGCCGGCTAGTCAGGGAACTGGGAAGAAAAGGTCTGGAAGAGCGAGGACAAGAAGGTTTCGGCAGAGGCACACGGACAGATGTTTTAGGTGCAGAAACAAAGTATGAAGGTTTTTGTGTCACACATTAGTGCCCATCACAGAGCACCCACCACAGGAGAAAATCGAATGACCAAGCAGACTGAATGACCCACTCTGTCCCTGGTCACACGGGGACTGACACAGTAAGCACATGGATGGAATTGGTTGCAGTGGCAGAAGCAGAGGCTCTGCAGCAGCCCAACAGTGGACTCCCATGTACCAAAGCTAATCTAACCTACTGCTTCCTCTGAACGTCCGCTCTGCCAGCAAAAGAGGCCAGTGCTGGCCCCAGATATGGCTCTATTCCTTGAGAAGACCAACCAACCAATTGGTGGCAGATCAACTACAGTAAGCCCCTTCCATCCTACGAGACCAGTGGTTCATCCACACAAAGATAGATTTGCCTTTTCTGCCCACGGAACCTGGGACAGCACCAATATCCAGAAGCTTACAGAACACCTGATCCTCAGGTGTGGAACTCCATCTAGCACGGCATTGAACCGGCGCACCCACTTCACAGGAAAGAAAGTTAGGGAGTGGGCTCGTGCTACCAGGATCTGCTGGTCGTGTGCACACTGTACCCTCCAGAAGCTGCAACCTTAACGAGCACTGGAATGGCCCACTGAAGTCACAACACCAGCACTGGCTTCAACAGTCTGAGGCAAAACCATGCAAGGATGGTGGTCCAACCTTCAGGAGCTAATGCATTAAATCAGAGACTGGGATGTGGTACTGGGTCTCTAACGAAGAATATATAGGTCCCAGATCCAAGGGGCAGAAGCAGGAGTGGACACATTTACAATCACTTCCAAGGAGCCACTGAGGGACATTGTGTTTCCTGTTCTTTTAGTTCCAGGTTCTGCAAGGTCGGAAGTACTGGTCCCCCAAAAGGGTACTCTCTTGACAGGGGACACAGAACCACATTCTGTAGGTCCTGGTACATTGAACCTCAAGCTCTGGTTGCCATCAGGGTAATTTGGACTCCTTGTGTCTGAGGACCAGCTGACAAAAAAAAAAAAGAGTCACCATCTTGGCCAAGATCGTTGAACCTGAACAACAGGAGGTGGCAGGGCCGCCTTTATGTTGATATACCAGGAATGGGTAAAGCACATGTGAAACAACTCTTCCAACTCTAGTACAAGATGAGCCTGTGGCATCTTGAAACTCCAGAAAGCAACCGCCAGGGTTGTGTCAAATTCAGGGGCCAACTTAATAAAGCTTCCCACAGCCAAAATGAAATGATGATTAATAATCACAATGGAATAAAACCCATCAAATACATTTAAGCCCCTGAGTTCATCATAATAGTCCTTAAAAGTTACCACCTTCTGAGGAAAACAGGGAAGCAGCCCAGTTCATTATCTTAAAAGTTGAATAAATAAGCTGAATAAAAGAATTACGCACTTATCCTGCCTTTCCTGTACAAACTGAGAAATCAAACAGATGAGGGGCAGCATCTCTTTATAAAATTACTCCAACTAATAAAACAAAATGATAGGTTAGAATATCTCCATGTTGCACTCCCCACCTAGTGAATTACTTCCAGGATGAAGACATTGAGCATCGGTGGCTGCCAACACAAAAAACAGTGACCAGACAAGACATGCCCCTGATGGAAAACGAGCACACTGCCACCTAGAGTCTCATCAAAACTGCGGCAACTCACGTCTCTGGATCCAGCTGCTGATGTGCGGGAGATGCAGAGGGTGAAAGAGTAAACTGCACCACCAGCATAAAATCAGCAAAACCCAGACTGTGGAAAACTACAGATCAAATGGCCCAGGTTCTTCAACAGATAAATTGTAAGAAAAAGAAAAGGGTACAAGGGATGTTTCAGATTTAAAAACTCTTAAAAGCTATATCAGGTTTTTAAAAAGTGAGACTGAAAACCATAGTGTGTAGGGATGCACACTTGGGTGATAAAACAACACAGAAACACAAGGGAGAGATCATTACTGTGAATTGCAAGAAGTTGGAAGGAGGGAGGTAGCTGGGGACAGAGGAGCACAGAGGGGGCTCTGGGGAGACTGGCAAAGCTCCGTGCTCGACCTGGCCTAGGCTTCGGAAAGCCTCGCTCTCCGTCACCTTCACAGCTCCAACAAAGCCTTTGCTCCTGCTGTTCTCTGCGTGCAGTGTCCACTCCTGACTTTCCCCTCCCCTGAGCAGAACTGTCACGGTCGATACCCCCTTGGTATCGAAGGACAAGGGGTCTGGGTTTCCGTCAGGAATCAGGCAGGGCTTACTACGATAGGTTGATGACAACCCCCAGCATTCACCCAGCACTTCGTACACACTTGCCTGTTGCAGACATGCAGGTAGAGCCATTTGGTCCTCGCAACCCTATGATGCAAGCACTATCATCATTCTCATTTTATAGATGAGTAAACTGAGGTCCAGGAAAGTTATGTATTTAGATAGCTTGCTCTAGGTGACAGTAGCAGAGCAAGGATTCAACCTAGGGCTTTCGACTCTGCAGTCTGTGATCTTAACCACTGCCAATGAATTCATTTACCACACAGATACTTCCTGGGTACCTACCACGT
Organism: Tonatia bakeri; assembly: GCA_004024845.1. NCBI lineage: Eukaryota > Metazoa > Chordata > Mammalia > Chiroptera > Phyllostomidae > Tonatia > Tonatia bakeri. The sequence goes on from PVIA01000898.1 coordinate 216,956, forward strand.
GCCAGTCACTACTTAGTGGACAAAGCGGACCATGTCCCTCCCTTATAAAATGTACATTTAGAATTAGCAAATAATGAGTATAACAGTTGATAAGGAAATAAAACAGAATTTAGGGGACAAAGAGTGGCTGAGACTGACCTGTTGGTATTTTAGAGCAGTTGGGGTGGGTCACTTTGATGCCATCTCAGGAGAGACCTGCATAGACGGGGGTGCAGATGTCAGCAGAAGAGCCTCAAGCTGGGAGGAAGACAGTTCCGGCGACTGCAAACTTCATATCCAGCACGCGTGGCCTCGGGCAAGTGATCAAACTCTGAACTCTGCTTTCACCGCCTGTACCCCAGGGATACTCTACACTTACCTTGCAGAACTGGGAGGAAAAGAGAGAGGTGCTGTGTAAGGGCGTCTCTGGCCTAGGCCCACAACAGATACACACTGAGGTCCGTGCTGCCCTTCTGGCCCAGCCAGAAATCCCCCTTCCTGCTCCAGGCCCACCGCCCACTCTCCCCACTTTCCCTCCTCCACTTCCAAAAGAAACTGGGTTCCCCTTGGCCTTCAGGTGGACAGTTGTAGTGCAGCTAACTGATACCCCCTGCCTGCGGGACGTTGTACTGCAGCTGTCTCAGAAGCCTCCAGTCTCTTTGGTCATCTCTTCAAAATCCCTATCTAGGAACTCACCACCTGCCAGACACCAGGGGTGAAAATGAACAGGAGACCCTCTCTCCCCTCCCGGAGCTCAGTCTAGAAAGTGGGCCCAACCTGAAGGCAGGCAATGGCAACTGGAGAGGAAGTGCCAACGCCGAAGAAACCAGTGGAGCACTGTGAAGGGACGAGTAACTGTGCCCAGCAGGAATTAAGGAAGGCTTTAGAGTGGGTGACTCCTGAAGTAAAGCTTGAACAACGGGCAAGAAGTGAGAACAAGGGGAGGCATTTCAGGCAGAGGGAACAGCACATGGGACATGAGGGACACGCAAAGGAGGACAATGAGCCCTGACCGGGTGAGTCAATTAGTTGGAGCGTTGTCCCATGCACCAGAAGGCTATGGGTTCGATCCTGGTTGGGGCACATATGGGAAGCAGCTGATTAATGTTTCTCTCTTATATTGATGCTTCTCTCTCTCTCTCTCAAATCAATAAACATAGCCTCAGATGAAAATTTTCGAACAAAACTATTGATTGGTTTGAGGTGTTCTACCTGCTCATTGGAGCTTCCTGCCTCTACAGAGTAGCTTGGTTGAAGAATAAAATGGAAGGAAGCTGGTTCCCAAGATGCTCATAAAGCTGCATCACCTACCATCCCAAGAAAAGTAAACCCCTGTCTCAAGAAAGAGCTTTTTTCCTGAGGGCAGAAAGGATCTCAAGTGTCCTATGTTCCCACACCTGGTCTTATTTCAAGAAATGGCCTATCCTGTAACGTCAGCCGGGTCTCTTCCCCTCTGTGTCCCCGCCTCCTCCTCTGTCGATCAGGAAAGTAGCCCTTGTCTGCGTCCCTCTCAACCAGGAGAGTTAACAGCTGTGAAAACTCCCGGTGCTGCAGTGGGAGGGACCCAGGAGTCACAGCCCCCAGGCCGAGGGGAGAGGAGTGCCGCTGCGGCCCGGACCTCTCCAATGGACCACACTGCCCCTCCACCCCCCACCGCTGGGAAAGCCCCATAAAAATCAGGGACCCATGCAGTTTTGTTTCAGGTGTTTTATTAAGTGGGCCATACTGTAGCTGGTTTCTAAGTTGCGAAACAACATAAATTTAACAATAATAACATAGCCAGTTAGACTGTGACAAGCTTTTCTTTTCCTTAAAAAAAGAAAAAAGAAAAAGACTTAAAACACACAATGGAGTGTTAAATAAATAATATGAAAAAGAGGGAAACCTGTTAAAACATGCTTATGTTTACTTCTGTGCAACTGCGTGCCAAGAGGAAAGGTGATTTTCTGCACAATAACACATCTCAGCATGTCTTCTTCCCAAATAATACTGACCAAACAAAAAAAAGAAAGAAAAGAAAAAGATGAGATGTGGGACTGACTTGTCAGTGCTTGCACAGGCACTACTAAAATCCCTTTGATTGGAGCTTGGGGCTTCCACTCAGCACACCTGTGTGTGGCCCAGGAAAGCCAAATATCCGTAACAATGTTAATATAGAAAACATTAGTTTAAAAACGATGTGGAACGGCCTCAGGAACGCGGCGAGGCAGGGAAGCAGAGCTGCCCGCCCGCGCTGCCAGCCTCAGTCCGGGGAGGCCGCAGGCCCCCAGCACGCGCCACGGCGAGGGAGGGCACCGGCTTCAAAATAAGCGGCACCAACCTCGTCTCCCTCTCCTATCACTCTCTCACATGAAAGTGTGTAAAAAGCAAATCAGCAAATAAACTCTAAAATAGATTATTTATTCCAAAAATCCTCTAGTTTCCTTTTTACAGTGAGTATACATCTCCTCTCCGTCTCCTGCGAGACTCGCTCAAGTCCCTCGGGAAGACGGGCCGAGCTGCAGGGGGAGTCCTTCTCAGTCCTAGCGCTGGCTGGTGCTCAGAGGTCAGATGTCGATGCCCTTGACCAGGGACGTCTCCAGCGTGATATTGAACTCCTGCAATGTCTGCAGCACGCGGATCAAGGAATTGACAAGTGTGTGGTCTTTGATCAATGCCACGTCCTCGTACATGTGCGCAGTGATGGGGCAGTCGGCCAGCAGGGCGATCCAGTGGTGGAGGAGGTGGTCTCTGGCAGGGCAGGATCGGTCCAGGTGGGTCAGAGGGCAAAGGAAGGGAGACCGTCAGCGCAAGGCCAAGGGGAGACCTGCTCTGTCACTCCTAGAACGAAGTCTGAAGCTGGAGAAGTAGATAGCTCCCCACAGCCCCCTTTTCCTCCTCTAACAGCGCTTGGTGAAGAGGCCTTACAGCTTTAAAAGGCTCCCACGGAGGGACGCCCAGCCCCAGGAGACAACCCAATCTGACTCAAATCAACCCGTCCCTGCCACCCCTCCCTCCCTCAACAGCCCAACCAGACACCAATCTAGTCAGCACTTCATCTCAACAGCCCCTCTCTAGCCAACAGCCAATCACTCCTCCCCACAGCTACCACCACCAAAACCAACGCTGAGCTAACTTCCACACAGAGCTTAGCATGGACCAGACACTGCTTACCTGCCATGGCTAACCCTGTGATATAAGGTAGGCGCTATCAGTGCTATTGTAATTCCCACTTTACTGAGGAAGAAACTAAGGCACATAGAAGTTAAGAAGCTTTTCCAAGATCGCACAGCCAGTGAGGGGCTGATGGGAGCTGTGAACCTAATGACTCTGGTTCCAGAGTGTTTCCTACCACCACACCAATCCCTTCCCTCCCGCAGCCTGAAGAAACTACTGCCTCAAGTTTATTTGGCCTTCATGCTCTCACCTCACCTACTGGAAGAGCCCCTAAAAATCTTGCCTACTCTTACACATACCATCTGTGATACCAAATCAATGCCATCGCAGTCCCGTGGTTAAACAACGCCACCCTGACAGGGAAGAATGCTCTGTCCCAGCTCCTCTATCCTTGCAGCCAGCTCCCTGAAGCCCTCTCTGACCTTCCTCCTCTACCTTTCCAGCGCACCCCATATGCGTGTACTTCTTTTTTGGACCTCACGCCCTTCTGCCTTGTACGGTATTCACTCGGGACAAGTGAACTTCCACGTGGTAGGGGCCACGTTTCACTCAGCTCTGTGCCCGCCATCTCTATTCCCACCATCACAAGGGCGGGCACGTTCAAACGTCTGTTGAAGGAATGACTAGACATACTCTTTCGAACTTCACCAGTGGGGCGCTTCTGCTCCTTCCCATCAAAATGCGGCCTTTCCTCCCCAGTTACACACACACTCTCATCCCCACCCCCAGAGATGCCCCCCAATGTGCATGGTAATTAAAGGAAATTAAGAGCCTCTGGGAAGCCCTCTAAGGCCTCACCTGCTCAGGAGCGTCTGCTCATCTGCACCCTCCACCCTCCACACCACACCGGGACTGCAGTACCCGCCGAGGCCGGCTGCTGTGTACTCCGCCCTACAAGGCTGCAGTACCTGGCTCCCAAGCACACCAGCATCTGGAACTTGCCGTCCTTGCCAATGTTCCGGGGAGTATTGTTGATTGCAGTGACAAATCGACAGAAATTTCGGGCCCTTGTATGCCAGTTTTCCTCAGGAACAACTTCATTCTGCTCCAGAGTCTCATAATAGGTTTGTGCTTTTTCTGTGAAGAGGAGAAAAGCTTGCCAATAACAAAGTCTCTTAAAACCAACCCACCCCTGCAGGTCACCTGCCACGGGCCTCTCGATGTTGATGTAAACAACTTACCAAGAATAACATGAGGGTTGTGATGTTACTAATCACCTTTCAAAATGACCCTTATATTACTTATCCTTATTTTTAAAATTTATGTGGCCCCTAATACAAAGATGGTCCTTTTCCCCAGTCTTAAGATTTAAAAGCACTCGTGAAGGAGAAACTTGTTGCATAAAAATTCTCCAAGTGGGTGCAACACAGGGCTTGGGCTCCGATGCTATCCACTGCCTGCTAGGAGCAAGTGCAAGGACTCACGACTAAGCCTGTACAGCAGATGCCCAGGAAAACCTTTTCTGTCCACTTCAGGAGGTGAGGGCAAAGGGTGGGAGAGCTTCTGCCATTGTCTTTGGGAAAAGGCAGGGCAAACCACAGACCTAATCTGAGAATCACCTGATTTGGCTTCTGCACCTCGGACCCCGGCGTAACGTTAGCACCCATGTTACGGTGGTGAGTCCCCATGCCTCTGCATGCTTTCCCCCTCACATCCTACTCAAACTCACCCAGGAAATCCCAAATGAAGACATTTTTGAAGAGACGGGGTGATTTAAATCCATGCTGGAAAGCCTGCTCCAGGGCCGAGACAAGGCCGCACTCTCCACAAAGCAACAGCGTCAGACTGCCTCGCTAGTAAGGAAATAGGGAAGAGTGACAAGCCAAGTGCCCTCCACCAGTGTCCCCAAACCCACAACCCACAGCTGGGAGGGCAGCAAAAAAAAGGCAGGACCCTTGTCTATTCCCCCAGCACCTGGCGTAGTGCCTAACTCAAAACGGCTCTCAGTGAACAGCTATTGAATGAATGGACAAATGAATAGATGATGGATGTGGGTCCCCACCAGGGGAACAAAGCCAGTGTGGCCATTATTCAAGGAGACCAGGCAAATCCTGGAAAAATAAATAAATAAAACAGGAATACACACTGTTCACTAGAGGTCCAGGGACTCTGTTGGGTCACTGGTGTGTAAGGAAAACAGGATAATCCGAGGCAGAGGCCCTCAGAGGAAGAAGCCACTCAATCTCACACTAACTGAGGCGCACGCTCCACATTCTGGGCTGTCCGAGCACAGGGCCCAGAACTTTACTCTCTCCAATTCAGTACAAGGCCCTGGGCTGGAGGACAGGAAGGCTCACCTCTTTCTCAGGCTTATGGAAGTGCTTCACGATGCCATTGACTGCCTCCCCAATGGACTCCTGGATTTGCCCCGTGTTCAGCTCTGATAAAAATCAAGCAGACATCTGTCACCAATCTCAGAGGCAAACAGCGCTTAGCTGACTGAGCGGGAGACCAAGGAGGACACTGGGAGGGCCCGTGGGAGAGGCAGGGCAGCCTGGACCTTGGGAAGAGTGGCTGTCACTCACCCAACTTTGCTGAGCCAGCTCTTCCTAAAATCTTGGGGAAAAAGCAAAGCCAGTATCTTGGAGTTCTGTCTCTAAGAGATGCTGGTAAAGTTTACTTTCCATTTTTACCCTGGAACTTTTGGCTACCAAAAGTAGGCCAAGACTTGGCTGTGAAACCCAGGAACCAAGAAAGAGAAGGCCAGAAAGCAACCCCTCACCTCTGAGTATCATATACGAATAAGACAGAGGACCCAGGCCGGCCTCCACAAGCTCTCCCTACTCCTTCTGGGCCTCTAGGGACAGTGCCAAAGCCCCCGAGGCTGCTTTGCAGGCAGAGGTGGTTCCTGAGGCAGCTACACAGGCTGGGATTGGGCTAATGTATCAGGGCTCCTGAAGATCTGCCCACATTTCCCAGGCTGGGGAGCACGGGGCCCAGCCTCTCTCCCTACTCACTGGGCCTGTTGTTGGGGGAGATGGCGACAAGCCTGCGGATGACGCTGGGAGACTGCTGCAGGGGCGGCGTCCGGCAGGGCCTCTCGTCCACCTCGGGCTGCGACGTGAGCAGCTCTCCAACTAGGACCCGCTCCAGGCTTCCGTCGTCCATGCCCTTCCCCAGCCACCGGCCACAAGGAAACCTAAGGGTCAGGCAATGGCCTGTCAGAGCTGTTAGCTCCTCCAGTGTCCTTCCCCTTATTGCTGAAGGGCCTGCTCATCCATCCCACAGTTATCATCAGGGAAGCCACCTGAGTGATGGGTGGCCACAGCAATGCCACACATCTGCACTTGGTAAACCCTCCCTCTATTTTTTCAGGTGTATAAGGCGGAGCCAAACACTCCACATATCCAAGCATCAAACACGGCCCCTGGCCCACCTTGCCCCTCTACCTTACAGCAGAGCTGAGGGCACACTTACTTGTAGGTGTGTCCTGTGATCTCATTCCTGACCATCACACACTCCACCAGCCATTTGGCATACAAACCGGAGTTATCATGGCCTATCTGCACGGTAGTGAGCTTCCCCAGGTTCTGGCACTGTGAGAGAACAGCCAAGTAGAGAAGTTGGAGTAGGAAAAGAAAACAGGAGAAAACAGTGGCTATCCTTGGAAGCAGAGATCTGACTGGCTGCCTGCAACCTAGCAAGAGGAGAGCTCACAGCTCCACCTGCCAGCGAAACTGGCAGCACAGCACCACCTCCAGAGGGCGAGAAAGAAGACGCTGCTATGCAGAGGGAGAACGGGGCGTAGAAGCAGCCGCTTTGGAAATGGGACAGCAGCCTGGGATTCAGAGGTCTCAGTAAGCACTGGGCCCAGCAGCTGAGAGAACTCTCGGGGGTTTCTCAACACACCACAGACAGGGAGGTCTGTGTGTCAGATGGGTGAGTGCCTTCCAGCCGGAGACTGTTTAGACAGGGCGGGCTCCCCCTTCCTTGGGTCAACTCTTGGCTCTGGTCTCTGATCATCTCAAGACAGGTCAGCTCTGCTGATGCGTAACACTCTACAGAGCAAGACCTCCAAAAACCCTGCAGAAAGCTCCAGAAAAGCAGCTGCTGCGAACTCAGATCCCCACAGAGCCTGCTGTTCCCAGATAACACGCACCTCGAAGGTCATCTCTAACGCATTCCTGGGGATCTGCAGGATCTGTGTCTCGCCCAGTTCTCCCGAGATGCAGATCCATGGGTTGGCGGTGAACATGGAGCCCCCCAGCTTCTTGCTTGGCACAATCAGGATGTGGTAGGGGATCACTGTTTAGGGGAAGCCACAAAGGCATGGAGGGGAGTCAGGAATCCCTCCCATGCCTGAGAGGGCCCTGACCCGTTCCAGGTGTGCTGGTGAGTTTGCGGCCCCAGCTGTACCAGCAGGCAGAGCCCAGAGCAGCAGGTTCCTAGGACTTGGTCTCTGGCTGGCTCAGAATATAAGCAAGGCCCTCCCCTCAGTCTCACTCCTCTAGGGTCCCCACCTAAACATCAGAGATCCAAGCCCATGTACAGGCTCAGAACTAAGTCAACCTGTTCCTTAAATACTATTAGCCACTCGACATTATCCTGAACTGCTTCTCAGAGCCCTTTTCAATCTATCATCTCACGAATGCCATTACCCATCTCAGGGGAGGCCATGCAGGTATTACAGTGCCTTTTCTGCGGCACTGAGAGGTAATTAGCTTCCCTCAGGTCTCCTAAATTCTCATTCAGTGCTGCTTCTATTGAAGCCTACAGCCCTCATCTCTAAGGAGGAGGATGGATGTCCTTTGGAAACAAGAATCCAGCTGCTGAGGCTGCTGAATCATAGGGCAAACGACTAGCGACTGGGCAAATGTGGAGACCACCCCACCCAAAATCTTGGCACCGAAGAGAGATGAGGCTCCAGAGGCCTCCCTTGAACCATACTGAACCCTCTTCCTCACTGCAAACAGGGAGACAGAGGGCCACAGCAGGGGTGGACTCTGCTCACAGAAACATAATGAGTCAGGGCCTGGGCGCAAGTCTCCCTTGGCAATCTAGAATTCTTCCCACTACTTCAGGAAGAGCTGTTTTCCCTGTGGGCAGTTCTAAAACCTTATGTGAAGCCAAATGACTCTCTCAGCCCAACAGAAAAGGGAAATGTCTTTACAGGTATGCAGAGAGAACAGTGAGCTTCACCACCCGACCCATCCACCCCACCCTCACCACCCTAGGCTCCCAGAGAAGTGCCCAGGACAACAGTGACAACAGATGACCCAGAGGACTGACCTCCCAGTTCAGAGCAAGAATAAGGAGCTTCGGAGAAAAAACAACCTCCAAGCGGGGGCAAATGCACCTCTCTCCCGCAGAAGCAAAAGGCAAACAGAAAGCACAAGTGATCACCTTCTTTCTTAAAAAGGGGACAGTGAGTTAGCCTCAGGCAGGCTCCTGAAGACGGGAACTGAGAGGGCTGGCAGGGAGCACAGGGCTACTCACAGATAGTTGTGAAGACATTGGTGAAGCAGAAGTAATCGACGGCATTGAAAGAGAGGAGGTGATAGAGGAACTGCTCCTTCTCGTCGTCACAGCGCAGGAAGGCGTAGCGCTTGTACAGCTTTCTGTCGGAGAGGAGGCGACACATCAGTCTCCAGCCAAAGAAAGGAGGAAGAGGCTAGAATTATTCAGTTCTGGAAGGAGACAGCTAAGGGAAGAGTAAGATGTCGAGCCCTACGTTCTTCAGAGCTATCTGAAAAAGGAACAAAGCTGTTACTCTGTCTAACCGAGGGCTAGAGGGAAAGCGGCCTAAGCTACAGCAAGAAGAGCAAAAACCAAATTCTACCTGTGTCCAAGGGCTGACGTTACTATGACGTGAAGCGTCAGAAGTCATGGGATCTCCTTCCTTAAACTGAGGACTGACATGAAATTCCCTCAGGGAAGACACAGGCCCTCTTGGGCTCCCAGCTAGGGCATCGCCCCAGCGGGTGGTGGAGGAGCAATGACGGGAGGTCTCTGATCACTGCTCATAACCAGGCCAAGTCTCAGGCCCCGTTGGTCCTGAGAACCACAAGTCAGGATACTGCTCTGAATACAAGTGTAAGGCCTGTGATGCGTCAGAGACAATACACAGCAGTGAAGGGAATGATCCAGGCCACAGGCAAGGAAGAGCTACGCTGACCTCGTCCTTCCCCCTTTCTAACTTTCTCCCATCACCACCGCCGATCCTCACTGCGAACCCATCAAAGACCAGCTCCTTTGCCTGACATTGCAAGCTCTCTCTGACTGCTCAGCAACTACCAGCAGAGGGGACACAGAGAGCCAAACGCACAGGCCCTCAACACAGAGGAATACACAAAAACAAACACAAAAGAGGTAACTATCCTGGCTGCCAAGACTGCAATCACCATGGTCAGAGAGGTATGGGATTCAGCACACCTGTGAGGTTCTACCCAGTCAGGCTTATAAGGTCCTTTCAACAGGTAATTCACCAACCAAGGCCTACTATGTGCTGGTGCTAGAGAAGGAAGCACCTATCCTCCAATACAATCTAGGTGAATAAATCAGGTAAAGGCCACATTATAAGACTCCCCATAATAAGCTGCCAAAGGAAAGGCAGCTTTCCTCTCTCTGGAGATTTAAAGAGCCATAAGTGCCAAGGTCCTAGAACAAGGGGGGCCTGAGGGACAGCACAGTTTTAGACAGGTGTGCAGAAGGGGGACAGGGCGAGGAAACAGTCTGAGTGGCGATGAGGGCTCAGGGGAGCGATCGGTTACCGATGAGGCTGAAAAGTTAGGCTAAAGCCAAATGAAGGAAGGCCTTAAATAGTCAAGCCAGGGAGTTTGCAATCTGCCCTACAAGTAATAGGCTTCTGCAATTTGCCCTAGAAGTAAAGGAAAAAGTGACAATCAACTTCAAGAAATTTAAACCTAGTGTAGTTGAGGGGTGAAAGGGGAAAGAGGGCAAACTCAGGCAGAGGCAGTAGGTAAGGAGACAGGTGGGGTGGGGGCTGAGGACCTGAAATGCATATGTGGGAGGTAAAGCAAAGCAGAGCAAGGGGTCAAAATTATTTCAAATTCTGAACCTAGGTAGGCAAGAGTGAGGATGGTCAGAGAGAATAATGGTGACATTAAAATTTTTGAGAAAAGATTACCCTAAAGACTCTGTGAAACTTGCTTTGTTCTGTCTAGGTAAAGGTAAGCTATCGGAATGGAAATAAATGCAGAACTAGAGCTCAGAAGAAACGTCAGAGCTAGAGCTTCAGATGTGGCAGTCACCTGCTTAGCGGTGACAGAAGCCATGACAATGGGTGAGAACACTGAGTGAGAGAGCAAAAAGAACACGTGTGCATGCAGAGAACGGAGGACCGTGGAAGCCGGCACCCCGGAAAGAATAAGGGGAACAGAGAACGTGATGGTACAGGATCACACCATGCAAAGTCAAGGGGTGGAGGAGGCATTACATCATATTAATCACTGCAGACAGGTTTAAGAAAAAAGTCTGAGCTCACTATATAAAGGCCAACTAAGTTCTTTCCTTAGAATACACAGTCGCCTTACCCTGTCTCCACCTTACCCCGTCTCCAAGCTACATCCCAGAGACTCAGAGACATGCTATCCAGATATACTCCCCAAAGCTGCCCACGCCTCCTGCCTGTGAAGCTATGAACACATTTTATGTGCACAACCGAACATCTGCTAGGTGCTGGACGACACGCTCTGAAGGGGAAAGACGCAGAGTTCATGCCATCAATGACAGCACATTTTAGTAAGCAGGAAGCAACTAGATAATGATAATACAGCTTGTAGTGGCAAAGCAGGGATGAACTAATCCTGTAACAAATGCTGTGGGTGCCCGGAGGGAATGGGCCCAGTCCCTGGGGAGTCAAGGCAAACTTTAGCAAAGAAAACTTCGTACTGGGTCCTGAAAGGGCTGAAGATATTCTGAGAAGGGGGCACAGTATGATGTGACTGGAGCTTGAAACAAATGGAAGAGAAAGATGAAAAAGGGCAGGATGGAAAAGCAGGCAGGTGTTTTGTTGCTGCTTTTAATCCTCACCGAGGACATTTTTCCATTGCTTTCAGAGAGACGGGAAGGGAGAGGGAGAGAAAGAAACATGGATGTGAGAGGGAAACATCAATTGGTTGCCTCCACACGCAACCCACCCAGGGATCAAAGCCACACCCTAGGTATGTGCTCTGACCAAGGATCAAACCCACAAACTTTCAGTTTATGGGATGATGTTCCAACCACCTGAGCCACCCAGCCCAGGTGAGAGTGGGCAGGTTTTGATGAAGGGCCCCCTTCTCTCTCCCTAGGCCCCATCCGAAATGCAATCTATGGCAGCAAAGCTCTCCTCATTTTCTGCTCACTTGGAGTAACACAGAGGTCAGAACCAAGTGAGAAATTACTACTAGTGAGTAAATTCTGAGCTAACCTTCTCTAACGGGACTACAGTTTAAAGAAACCAAGACCAGCCTCCTCACTAAAGTCTGTGCTCGGCTGGCTGTTGCTCAGGCCTTTAAGCTCATCTGCCCACTGTCCTGGACTTTGGGAGTTCTTGCGTTTGGCCCCTCTCAGATGCCTCCCTGTCCTTCTGACTTGCAGCCTCTTCTGGGAGATGACACCCAGGCTGGCCAGCAGGACACATTCCTGCCCTCTGGCCCTGGTGCTCACACAGCTGCAGATACAACTGTCCTCCAGAATCTGGCATGCAAATGTTTCTCTTCCAAACGCCAGGCTTACGTGTTCACTTGTTCTCTTTTAGTTATCCTCTCAATTTTCAAATTTTACTCCTTAATCTTTTTGTCCCTGGCATTTAAGTGCTTTAAGAATTGCTATTTCTAACCTCTCAGGTTGAGCTCTCTAACCTACCAAGGTTTTAAACCTGGTTTCTTGCTGTGGTTTATACACACAATAAACAGTCTTAAAAAATACACTCCTACTTTGAATAAAAACAGATTCTGCAGCTTTTATCAACTGACTCAGACAAAGCGTCCCCAAGGTCCACTCCTCTGCTTTATCATCCACAGGGAAGTCACGTAATAAATGACACCATGAAAGATGTCTAAGAAAATGCTAAATGAAAATGCAGGCTGGCCAATGAAGAGAGAGCCAAACGTACTATCTGCAGAAACACGCGGAGGGGTGGCACTCTGAGGCACAGAAGGGGCATAGCTCTGCCCCCTCCTCCTCCTCGTGTACAGTGGGTACAGAAAGAATGCAAAAAATATAAGATCAAAAGAAGGAAACTATTAGGTTTACTGGTCCCTGGGAGTGTGAGAGCCTTGAAGTACCTCCACTCCCTCCTTCTGGGGGAAAAGTGAGGAGGGAGAGGGCCTAAGAGGGTCATCTGAAAGCCCTTTTAAGCACTAAGGAGACTCAGGCAAGGTCCAGACAGGAAGAGCAAGGACTTGGTTACTGTGGGCTTTCCCTGGGCTCAGGAAAGAACAACAGAGGTAAGGGACTATCTTAGAAGTTTTCTTGTAGTCCTCCAATCCTCTCCTCCCCAGGACAGAAAAGAGACTAAAAAAACGCCCATGCCCAAGAGTTACCTAAGTACAGCAAGGAGAGGAGGAGCCCCCCAAATCTGAGGTAGCCAATGAGGACCCCATCCTTCTCACTATCTCTTGCAGAAAACCACTGTGGGGCATGCACATTGAGAAGGAAGGGAGAACAAATATAACAGAATGATTCTTTTGCAGGTAGAGAGGGAGAAGCAGAAATGCTTCGAAACCTTCACGTGCAATTTGAGTTCAGCTGAATTCAGTAACGACATACTGACTACTCCCCCTCCCCCCACAGGGGTCTCCAATGCCCCCACCATTCCTGAGAGCCCAGTTCCCCTCCAGGCGGAGTGGCCTTACTTGGTGAGCTCATGGTCTGAGAGAAGCTGCTTCAGGTGTCTGGAAAGTAACTTTTTTTCCATGGACAGTCGCACCCATGCTCTGGCCTTTCCCACATCAGTCTTGATTTCCCCGATGTTCTGGATATGCCTAAAGGTGGGAATGAAGAAAAGGAAGTGGAGGGCGGGTGGGGGATGAACCCACTACCAGCACCGCCCCTGAGAAGCTGAAGGAGAGCTGGCGAAGCAGCCTATCCCATCCTGAGAGAGTATGTCTCTCTTGCTCCCTACACTCTGGGATTCCATGCAGCTTTGCTGGAAAGGCTCACCTGGCAAAGCACTGGGGACGAGGGAGATTTACGGTACGGCTCTCAGTGAAAGTCAGGTGAACCCCAGAGCCCCTAGGTCTTGAGAGATGCTGATATAATTCTCAAAAAATATCAGGGAACCCAACTGTTTATACAGCTCTACAAACGCATCAGGAAGCACAAGACCAATGAGAAGAGCTTCCTGATTAACTGAGATGTTGTAGACGCCCAGGTCACTGAGACCCTGCTAGGTAGACACGTAAGCAGCAACTGGAAACAGGATTTTAGTGGCTTATTATGTATGAGCCTGCACTGACCTCATATCCTGAATGAGGGAAATTCTCAAGGGAGACATGACTGAGCTGGCATCAGACTTCCTCCGTTCTGAGTCAACAAGTATTCCTAAAACAAAAAAAAATTGGTTATAGGGGACTGTTCTGCATAGCGTGGGCCCAGCTCCCAGGGGAAAGCGAGGTCTGATGCACAGGACCCACACCCATGGATAGGTTCTCCCGTGGGGAATCAGGCCTGCATTGTACCTAGGCTGCTTTGAAACTTGCCTTTTGCTAAAACTCCCTCAATCTGAATTGAGGCAGCAAACATTTACTGCGCATCTTTAAAGTAACTTTCTAAAATCTATGCTAAACCTTCCAAGGATGAGGGTAACCAATTCAACCATTTTTCCCTTTACATTTGCAAATATCCTTCTTCTGTGATGTGATTAGTGGCTTCCTCTCCTTTGTTTTCTGTAAAAGGTAACCACCCAAAGCGAACCTGTGTATAGTAAATGAGGACCACCATGTAATGTGCCCAGAAAAGCAATAAAAGCCTGTCAAGGCAAGGACTGGGGATGCTCTCCCCTTGAGAGAGTGGCCATGCCATTCCTTTTCCTCCACAGGACTTGGTAGTCCATGAATTTGTTTCATGTCTCATCCACAATGCAGTGGACACTGCTTGCTGGTGTCCACGTCAATTGGTCATGTCCAAAAAGATCTGACTATCCAAATAGCTGACTACCTTTCTTGTCTCAAGTCACAAATTTCTATAGGAAACAGTTAGTTGCTTTGGTAACACTCTGATCGATCATTTCATGAACATTTATAGAGCATCCACTAGGTTTCAGATTGAACACTTTTAAGCACACTACCTCATTTAATTCTCTAACAACTTGTAAGATAGCCAAAGAAGGTATCACAGAGGAGGGAGCCAAAATTCAGAGAGGTTAGCTGCTTTGCCCCAGTCACAAGTGGCAAAATAAGATACGCTGGCTCCTAATCTGGCATGTTTCTCATCATAGTCCACGGAAACAGTGCTTCCACTTGGAGCTACTACTCCTGTCCTGCCCCTGCCTCAAAATGGGCTGCCAGAAACCCAACGGGATGTGTAAAGCCCATGTTCCAGAAAATCGGACCTCTAAATATATTTTTATCTGCATGCCTGGCCCCTTTAAAAGTTAGTACCTTGATTACCTAGCTGTTGAGGATTTTTGACTACAGTTTATCCCTTGGCAATAACTTCTATAGCCTTCCTGAGAAGACTGCTTGCTCTCATATCCAGAAAGTTGAACAAAAAGTCTTAAAAGGTTACTTAGGGAGCTCTTGCACCCAGTTTTCAGCCAACCACTTTCCTCTCATTCAGTGCTGGTTGAGGTTGACTAGGTCAAGAGCAAAGACAACACTGAGTTTACACCTATTTTTTCACCCACCATTTAAACTGATCTTTACCGTCAGGTAAGAACATCTAAGGAAGGTAAACAAACTCCTGAGCAGAGGGAAGAGAATGCAGGATGGCACGGAAGAGATGCTGCCAAGAAGTAAAGGGAAGAGGGGACTGTCCTGGAAGGGCCACTGCAGAACGGAATAAAGAACACCAGACCAGGAGACAGGAGGCCTGACTCCTAATCTGGCCTCGTCCATCAATTAATTGTGTGATCTTGAGTAAATTCAATTCCCCTGTGGATCCCAGTTTCCTCCTCTTGTTAAAAAAAAAAAGAGGGCTCGACTAGATGATCTCTGGGTCCCTACCAACTCTGATATTTTTATTAAATTAAAAACAGAAAGGAAGTGTAAGGAATCATTCACACCAGGCCTCAAGGGAGGACGCTGACAAAGAGGCTCTCTTACTGATAGGATAGATCATCGCAGTGCCCATCTACGAGAAATAAAGCAAAAGACTCTGAAAACAGCTTGCTGCAAACACAGGACATCGGCACCACCCAAATTCACTTAGACCCAGTCAGTTAGAATGTCGTCCCAATGCACCAAGGCTCTGGGTTGGATCCCTGGTCAGGACACCTATGGGAACCAACCAGTGAGTGCACAAATGGGTGGAACAACAAATCAGTCCCTCTCTCTCTCTCTCTGTCTCCCCCCACTCCTTTCCTCTCTCTAAAATCTATTTAAAAATAAAACAAAGTCATTTTAATACAGGCCTTCTGCTGATACAGGTCTTCTATCTCACTGATCAAAAGGGTACATAATGAAAGCAAACACCACGGCTACGGCATCCTCTGTGGTGCAAGGGCCCAGCGGCTTAACGTGTAAAGAAGACAGCATTACAGAGCACAGGCTCCGCCAGCCTGGATCGCCCCAGGTGATCACTGTCGGCTAGGGGACGGGAACGCAGGTGAGGGAGTTCCCTCCAACGGTGCAGAGGCCATCTTACCTGAGGTACTGAGGCTTCCTGATGTGAGTTTCCTCTGCCGGTTTTCCTGATAATGCAACAGGTGGGACCACAAGGCTGATTTCCCCTAGAACCAACACATGGGAACAAAACCTGTAAGTTTTGATTCCAGAGACTAAGACATCCAGTGAAAAGAGTCAGAGATAATTTAAACATATAGATTCAGGCTTTTGCTAAACAGTATCTGTACAGCAGGTCCTCAAATAACATTCTGTTCAATGTTGTTTCGTCGTAACATTGATGAGATACCACAGAAGCTTAACTGCTGTTTACGTCACTTGACCTAAGATAAAATTGGTTTTGTTCTACATCATTCAACTTGAAGTCACAGAATCTATCAACATTAAGTGAGAACTTACCGTAATATTTCTTATCTCAGTGTACACCTGGATGCAATGTACACACATGTGAGGGAGGACCCCCAAAACGGAATTTATTTATAAAAAAACTGTGTATTTAGCCCTGGCTAGTGTGGCTCAGTGGACTGAGTGCTGGCCTGCAAACTGAAAGGTTGCCAGTTCAATTCCCCATCGGGGCACAAGCCTGGGTTGCAGGTCGGGTTCCCAGTTGGGGTGTGCGAGAAGCAGCTGACTGATGCTCCTCTCTCACATACGTCTCTCTCCTCTTTTTCTCTCCCTCCCCCTCTCTCTAAAAATCAATAAATAAAATCTTTAAAAATTTTTGTGCATTTATTCTTACATGTTTAAACTTCAGTCTCCTTCAAAGCACTCTCTATGTGATGCCACACATCCATCAAGACAGTTTTTTCACTGCTCAAAACAGTTTTTGAACTCGTCAATTTTGATGCCTTTTAGTGCTTCTGCTGTTTTTCTGTTGTTGTTTCACCTCTTCCACATGGCAAAATGTTTCCCTTTGAGGACTTTTTCATCCCGGGAAAGCACTTGGGGTGAGATGACATGAATAGGGACAGTAGAGCACGGGGGTCATGCCAGTTTTGATCAAAAACTGCTGAACACTCAGTGTGGTGTGGGCGGGTGCGCTCGTAAATCACCCGTCATAAAAGGGGCAAATGCACTGAAAGAGTGCTCAAAAAACCACTGAAGCTCAACGCAGCCTCTCACAACAATGCCAGCTGGTGCACTGAGACAGATGGGCTCCTAGAGCACTCTCCTGGGGGGAGGGGGAGGGGCTGGGAAGCCTGGACTACAAGGGGCCTGCCCTCCAGAGATAATTCCATTTTTTTCGGGGGGAGACACCCCTCATATACCCCCTTACTAAAATCCTGGAGAAATATAAAGAAAAGAGAAATGGTCCCTGACTGGGAACAGGAAGGACATGGCCCAAAGAGATATGAACAGACTAATGACTAAGAAAGAAAAAAGCAAATAACCTCTCAAAGGTTTGCTGGCTGAGGGTCAGCCTGGGTAGAGCATGGTGTCTTCTGCACAGAGGAGCTGACAGCCAGTCTGCAAGATTCTATGACAGCTAGTGAATTTCCTAAAATATTTAAAGGCATTCCTGCCGCAGCCAGTGCACCTCAGGTGGTTGGACTCCCATCCCATACGCCAAAAGGTTGTGGGTTCAGTCCCTGTCGGGCTGTGTATGGGAGACAACCAACTGATGTTTCTCTCCCTCTCTCCTCCCCTCTCTCTAAAAACAATAAACATTTTTTAATAAATGTTTTTTATTAGTGCAGGCTTATTTATTTATTTTTTTATTCCCTTCGTGCAGACTGGGAAGAATCAGTCACCACTATGACGAGGATTTACTACTGCAGGTACAGCTGAAGAAGCCCGCAGGAAAGTAGCTATTAACTGCAGGGCTGAGATACAGCCAGCGTAAGAGAACCTCAGTGTTTGCAGTTTAAACTACAGGGCGGGGCAAAAGTAGGCATACAGTTTCAAGTGTACAAAACAGTTTATTCTTGTATTATTATTTATTAATTGTATGATTTCCCATATGAACCACTGTAAACCTCCTTTTGCCCCGCCCTGTATTCGAGTCATGCAGATTTGTCATTTTGCCAAGGCACACATCTGAAGAGCATCTGCAAGCCTGAGGCAGCAATTTGCCCAAGCAGTGAGTACGCCCAGCCGGCACCCAGCAACTGCTTCATCTCCTTCTAGTGATCCTTCAGGACACAGTGACTCTCGTGACTTGACAAAACTTTACTTCAGATTCATGTTAAGGTTCGTATATACTTGATACAATACAAAGGTAGTATAATGTTTGTTTTAGTAGTAGGATTTAGTGTAATTTCTTCAAGATTTTATTTATGTTTTTTAAAGAAAAAGAGGGAGAAAAATGCACCCCAACTGGCGACCAAACCTACAACCCAGGCATGTGCCCCAATGGGGAATCGAACTGATGACGTTTTGTTCTGTAAAACAATGCCCAACCAACTGAGCCACGCTGGTCTGGGGCTATAATAATTTTATGAATGACTTCAGTTCTGTATTTTATAAATAATGATAGAAGCTACCATGTCTTGCTTCAGGTTTGCTATGAACTATGTTGAGTAATTAAAATACAATAGTTTAGCCCTGGCTGGTGTGGCTCAGTGGATTGAGCACTGGCCTGCGTACCAAAGGGTTGCCAGCTCAATTCCCAGTCAAGGCACATGCCTGCGTTGCAGGCCAGGTCCCCAGTAGGGGACAAATAGAGGCAACTGCACACTGATGTTTCTCTCCCTCTCTTTCTCTCTCCCTTCCCCTCTGGAAAAATAAAATAAATAAAATATGTTTTTAATAAAGTAAAATACAATATTTTAGTTAACATTCCCAAAACCCTGTAAGGCAGGTATCCCTATCCTCATTTTCTTTAGAAAAGAGCAAATTTGAGCAGTAAAAGACTGTAAAGGATCACATAGCTAATAAGTAGAGTGGGAGGACTCAAGTTTAAGTCTATCCAATGTCAGAACCATTGCTCTTAATAATGTTGCTATACAGACTGCTTCTGAAAGAGATCATTTAACTTCGGAAGTTATACCTTCTAAAGAAAGTTTAATGTCTAGAATGAATGTATGACTTCTAGGTCTCTCAAGAGTTTCCCTTGAGAATATCAAGGAACTATTCTGTTTCTATCCACCAGCTTGATTTTTGGGGGGTGGAAAAAAATCAAGCATTTAAATGGAAGAAAACCCTCATCTATGGGTCAGCAAGGTGCTGACATGCACCTGCTGCATATTTGGATTTCCTACAATTATCTAACCAGCTTAAAGCAAAACCCAACAACTTCAATGGCAATTTTTAAAAAACACATTAAAACTAGAGAAGACCATTTTTTATTCATTGAAATACCAAATATTTGGAAAAAAATAGATGTTCGACAAAATCAGACTTATAGTTCCTATACACTGTTACTGTTCCTATACATTAAGATGTTACATCAATATTTTCTACAATATATGTAGAAAATAATACAAAACTTAAAATAGCCATGCTCTTTGAGACAGTAATTCAACTTCTAGAAATCCATTCATCCATTCACTTATCAAAACCTTCGAGTAGGCTCATAAAAGGGCAGGTCTTTGACTTAGTCATCACTACATTCCCAGCATCCAGGCAGACTTGGAAGGCAGCCTCCCTTAAAAGAACTGTGTGGATGTGATACATAATAAGTACAGCTGGTCACCAGAGAGCCCTCACATGACGTGATGCTGAAGAACCAAAGGCAAGAGCAACACCAGGTCACTGTGCCAGCAGCATGCCCGGACTCAGTGATTATACTAGTCAAGGAGGGAGGGCAAGGGCAAGAGTGAGAGAACAGCAGCTGGGCTGAAGCTTAGCAATAGGGCACTGGGGTCCTTCCCGTACAGGAGACACGGATGACTCTTTCTCCTCTTTTGCAAAGGGACTGATAGAGATTACAAGGTTCAATATAGTCTGACTGCTCATTAAGGGATGTGGCCACACGATATATAGAGAGTACCAGACTCTCCAAAACTATCAATGCATAAAGAGTGAGAAACAGCCGCTTTTCACTTACCAGTCCCCAAATGGCAGCAATTACAAAACTTTGTATAAAATCAAACCTCACCTCTTAGTGTCAAATAAATATACTAGAGTAGGTAGGATGTCCATTTCCTTGGATTGTGTCATCAAAAGTCAAAGAGTAGTGAGGACAACAGAGATTCTTGGGAGAATTTGCTGGAGGCAGCCTTCCACGCAGACAGCCACAGCTAATAGCAAAACTTAATAGGAAGCTAGAAGCAAACACAGTTGTTTGGGTTCCCTCTGCTTTCTAAGTAGATAAAATGGGTAGTTGATCAGTAAGGTGTCCCCAGAAGAGGGAGATAAGGTAGTTCTCTGACCAGGAAACCAGGTTACAACCTTGGACTGGAACATAACCAAAAGGATGTCTCAGAGGAAGAAGCTGCTCTACACACCAGCCAGCGACACGGAGGTCTAAGGAACACGCTGCAGGAACCAGACAGACAGTCAGGGTCAATCCCCACTGCACATGCGTCTCTGAGGTCATACCCTGCCAGCAAGCACAGGCCCTCACTTCCCTCTGGTGACACTTTCAGTGCTCCGAAAGCATGACTCAGAAAACAGAACCCGAACCAAAAAGCCCCCATTATTTTGAACTGGTTTCTCACCAAACAAGTAGACTCTGCCTATCCAAACTGAGAGAGGGGACCAAATGGATTCCCAAAGAAACTCCCCGTGCTGCGGGAATTCTTGTAGAGATGTGACTACAGATGTAAAGCCTCGGAGGACAGGTTTAGAACACATGATGATGTGTTTATTATTTTCAAAATGCCTCAAGATTTTCATGGCAAATATTAAAAAGTTTTGAGGGCATATGTTTTACCAAGAAGCTGAAAAGTTTACTTAACCACCGTGCCAAGCTTGCTAAACTTCAAGGAAAATGACAAAATGATTATGTATATTCTAATTTGTTATTAAGAAAAGGAAAGAAACAAATTCTTCACATGGAACCTAGCATAATAATAGTGTCATATGTTACATACCCACCACATGCCAGGTACTTATTATTATTACATTTAATTATCATAACACCTGCAAGGTAGGTTTTATTAACTCTGTACTATGGACAAGGAAAATGAGAGTCAAAAATCACAAATCACTTGAAGTCATCCAGTGGAGCTAAGATTCAAATCCAAGTCTTTCTGACTCCAAAGCTCACAGTGTTACTACTTACACAACAGGACCCTCAAAATTTTAGGGATGTGATACACAATCTTTAACATTAAAAAAAATCTTTAATCACAGTGCTATTTATAATACTAAAAAAGTCAGAAATAACCTCAATGGCCAATAATAAGGGACTGATTCAAGCATGGCACATCTCTACAATAACACAGAATAGTAACCACAGACATTCGCAGAGAACCCCCGGATACGAAGCTCTCGGCTCAGTGCTTCACATGCATTACCAACCCTCATGGGAGCCACGCAGAGGTGGGTGCTTTCAAAACTCTAACACACAGAGGAGGAAATGGAAGCTTAGAAAAGCTAGGTACCTCACGTGGCTTCATAAAATGATTAAGTGGGAATCAAGCCCAGGTTTATCTGATTTATGGTCTGAGCTCTTAAATATTTACTATAATATCACCTAAAAATTAGTTAAGGGCATGGAAAAAATATTATGAGGTTGAAAATAAAAATCAAGTTACAAAACACTATTGGATTTTTTTTTAAGTTTTACTGAGATGTTTAATTCACATTACCATGAAATCCACACTTTAAAGTATATAATTTTCAGTACAAAAAAAAATCTGGGTTTTAGTATATTCACAGAGTTACACAACCATGACCACTACCTAATTTTAGAACCTTTTCATCACCTCAAAAAGAAACCCATACCCATCAGCAGTCACTCCGTTAGTCCTCCCTCCCGCCCACCTCTGACATCTTTTTATCTACTTTCTGTCTAGGATTTTGCCTAAATGGGATCATGTAATATGTGGTCTTTAGTGACTAGCTGCTTTCATTTAGTATGTTTTCAAAGTTCATCCATGCTGTACCATGTATCCATACGTTACTCCTTTTATTGAATAGTATTCCATCGTATGGATATATCACATTTAGTTTATCTATTCATTAGCTGATTGGTGTCTGGGACGTTCCACTTTTGGCCTATTAAGAATAATGTTGCACCTTGGCTGGCATGGCTCAGTGGACTGAGTGCCAGCCTGCAAACCAAAGGGTTGCCGGTTTGATTCCCAGTCAGGGCACATGCCTGGGTTACAGGCCAGGTCCCCAGTTGGGGGCCTACAAGAGGCAACCACAGACTGATGTTTCTCTCTCTCTCTTTCTCCCTTCCTTCCCTCTCTCTAAAAATAAATAAATAAAATCTTTAAAAAAATAAAAATTAAAAATATTTTTTAAAAAGAAGAATGTTGCAATAAACATCTGTGTACATGTTTTTATGTAGACATATGTTTCCACTTCTCTTGACTACATAGCTAGAAGTGGACCTGCAGGGTCACAATGCTAAGTTCAACATTCTGAGGAGACCATTTTCCAAAGTGGCTGCACCACTTTACATTCCCACCAGCAGTGGGTGAAGTTTCTAATTTCTCCACACCCTCTCTAACACTTGTCCCTGTCTTTTTTATTTTAGCTCTCTTAGTGGTGTGAAAAGGTATCTCATTGTGGTTCTGTTGGATTTTTAAATATACACCTGTATCTGGGTATATGTGTAGATAAAAATGTTTTGAGGACAGACGTGGCAGACTGTCTCCAACCATGAGGAGGGAAACTCCAGAAGGGCAGATCTCTTGGTCTGTTTTGTTCACTAAGGTATCTCCAGTGCCTGGCATACTACAGGCACTCCATAAATATTTGCTGGATACTTATATGTATTTTTGAATTTGTACGAAATAAAACTCCTTTGATAAGGTCTCAAGTTCTTCTCAAATTTAAAAATGCATAAGAGTAAAACTTGTCCGTGTATACTGTGCACCATT
Source organism: Tonatia bakeri (assembly GCA_004024845.1). Classification (NCBI taxonomy): domain Eukaryota; kingdom Metazoa; phylum Chordata; class Mammalia; order Chiroptera; family Phyllostomidae; genus Tonatia; species Tonatia bakeri. Next base: position 239,757 of record PVIA01000898.1, read on the forward strand.
CTTCAAAGCCACCAGCTGGAGGAACGTGGGAAAGCTAGTAAGTGAAAACAGGAGCACAGGCTGCACAGTAGAGGGAGGCCAGACAGTCAGTACCTGTTTTACTTGCAGCCCATGACTCCAGATCCTTTCCAAGAGGTCACAAAGGCTAGCAATCAAGGTGTTCTCTTCCACTCCTGTGATGTTGACCTCCCCGTGCCCTAGCTCCACAGCCTCTCGGCCCATCTTCTCCACCAGCATTCTCTTGGTCTACAAGGAATCAGTCGTAAGATTAGATGACCGCAGTGAACAGGATCGCATGCGACTGCAGAGGGTTGTGGCCACCTGCACAGCACATCTGTTGAGCTGGGATGGACAAGATGAGTGAGACCAGATACAATACAGTGTATTTATTCTCCACCATATAGGTCAGGTTCTGATGAAATACATTCTTTAAAAGTTTAGTTAAACTTTTTAAGTTTAACTTAAGTTTAACTTAAGTTTAACTAAAAACTAAAAGTGAAAAGAAGATACAAACATAGCAATCACTGTACGACCCTGAACAAGTGATTTCATCACTCTGGATTCAGTTTTTGCATTTACGAGATAACAAGAGTAGAATAAAACCATTTAGTTATGCTCACTCTGACATTCTGATTCTCACTGTTTAGCTGACCTTATTAAACAAACATCCAAGCATTTAATCCCTAGAAATAAATCTGAAGTACATATCAAGGGGATAAAAATATTGTGGAATAATGACTTACTTTTAGGTAAATTTTTTAAGTGCTTATTGTAAAACAAAAACAAAAAATATGCATTGTATAATGATCACCTCAGCTTTCAATGTCATTTCCTATATTATGCACTGCATTATCTCATTTAAGCTTCCAAATAACTCCAAGAATTATTTTTGTTGCCATATAATTGATAAGGAAATTGTCATTTAACTGATAAGAAAAAGTAACTTGCCAAAATCACATAGCAAAGAAGTAGCACATCTGACCTTTGAACCTAAATCTGCCTGAATATTGAGTCCAAGTACTTAAGTAAGATTTAATTGTATTATAAATTTGTGACATACAAAAATTTAAAGAGCAGGGGGAAAATCAGCACCAATCCTACTTTCAGAAGCTACAACTCTTAACACTTTTGGCATACTTCTTTCCAGTGTTACTATTCTTAATCTTTTTATTGTGAAATGTATCTCATATACATATGTATATGTGTATAGGTATATATATATACACACACACATACATATATATGTATATACCTATGATACACACACACACACACACATTGTGTATTATAGCCATCACCCAGGTTAAGAAATAAAATACTGTTCATGTATACCTTTGAAACACCCTACATGCCCCTTCCAATCACCTTCCCACTCTAAAAGCAATCAGTATCCTGACAAGCAAATAGTTATCTCCTGTATTTACATTCTTAAACATGTAGTTCAGTTTTGCCAGGATGTTTTCTTCTGTGATTTGCATTTTCACTCAACTTGGTATTTATGCAACTCGTCTGCATTCATGGGTGTGACTGCTCTCCATTCCCACCACTGTACAGCACTCCATCGTGTGCATATACGGTAATTTACTTACTGATTCTCCTACTAATTGGTATTGGGATGTTTCCAGTTTAAAGCTACTATAAAGAATGCTGCTATAAACTTTCTGCATGTATCTCCTGGGTCACACTACAAAGGTTTGTCTAGGGAATACACCTATAAGAAGAATACTAAATAGTGCTATGCTGTTTTCCAAAATGGTCTAGCAACCTATACTACCAATAGTATGAGAGTTCCTCTACATGCAGCACTTTGCATGTTAGACTGCTTACCATACTTCTTCAATTCTAAGATGTACTTTTTTTGCTTATTAACATCTCTGAAATTGGAATGTATTTCACAGTCACTGACTGTTGACTGACCAGGCAACACAAGTGAAGGCATTGTCATTGACTGGGTATGCACCTCAAAACCTGAGAATGAATGTCAGCAGCTTGGAAAACAAATCTCACAGGCAATAGAAAAGCCCTCTTTCAAGAAAGGCAGCATCGCCAATGTTCTTGAGAGCAGAAAAGACTACAATGTACAGAAAATCACAGATATCGATGGCTCAGAGGGAACCAATAGAAGCTTTTTTTTGAAACACCTGAATTCAAAATATCAGTACTGGCCCTGGCTGGTGTGGCTCAGTTGATTGAGTGCTAGCCTTTGAATCAAAAAGTCCCTGGTTCAATTCCCTACCAGGGCACATGCCTGGGCTGGCCTGCAATTAATGTTTCTCTTGCATGTTGATGTTTTCCTCTCTTTCTCCCTTCCTTCCTCCCTCTCTGAAATAAAAAATGAATAAAATCTTTACAAAATGTATCAGTACTAATATATCATTCCATCTTGTAACTAACAATTTCTTCTGCAAGAGAAAGTATTATTTGATTTCATCCTATAAATGAGTACCACTCACAATCTCAAAATGCAGGAAAATCTTTTTTCTCATTGATAAATAAACAGGATATAACAGATACCAAGTTAGTTGAATTGTCCTAAAAAGTATGGCATACTGACTTGATTGAGAGACTACATTTTTATAGAAAAGAAGTTACACATTCATAACTAAAACATTAAAAATTAAGAATGACTATCTTTTTGCCCTGGCTGGTATAGTTCAGTGGATTGAGCATGGGCTGTGAACCAAAGGGTCACCAGTTTGATTCCTAGTCAGGGCACATGCCTGGGTTGCAGGCCAGGTCCCTGGTTGGGGGTGTGCAAGAGGCAACCATCAGTGATGTTTCTCTCCCTCTCTTTCTCTTTCCCCTGCTCTCTCTAAAAATAAATACATAAAATCTTTTTAAAAATCCCCAGCCCTTACACCAAAAGAAATTCCAGGTGGATTAACAATTTTTTTTAATAATAATAAATGTGTGTAATTTTTTGTATATCAATTCTCAATTTTAAAAAAAACACAATAATCTTAAACTGGATAACACTTTGACCTAGCACATAACAGGCATTCATAAGTTCTTGTTTCTAGACATATGAAATCACTGCTATCAAATTAATACAGAGGCAAAAATATTTTCATGCGTGTAAGATGAATCTGCTGAAGACAATTCAACCACAACCATTCCAAGGAATGTTAGACATCTAAAATGAAAAACTACATCTCTCAGTTTTAAAGAATACATATTAAGTTTATGTCAATCAAAGTGTGCTCGCTTTTGATTAATGGTTTACTTCATTTAAAACAAATACACTCAATTCCAAGTTAACACGATCTTAAAATTAATACTATATCATATTAACAATATTTTTAAAACCAAGAAAGAACAGTCAGAGCCAAGCCTCGGTCTTAGCTCAGCTACCAAAGCAAACAGCACACAGACGGAGGCGCCCACCGCTCACCTTGTTGCGACACTCCTTCAGCAGGCCCTCCACAAACTTCCAGTTGGTCTGGGCGATCACTGACGGGGAGAGGTTGGACAGTTTGGGCTGGCGGATGGTGCTGCCCATATTCCTGGCTTCCTGGATGTACTTCTACAGTAAACAAAAAAATCAAAGACTGTCCATGCACACAAACTGCAGGCGACCAGTACTGACAGGTGCCTGAAGAGGGCACTACCACCCAGCACTTTCTTACTGCCTCTTTCCTAGGCTCAGATGAAGTTGGGGCAGAAAGTCTAACATGCAACTCTGTATAAAAGGGAAAAACTGAGAAAATATGACAAATTCTGTTTTCTCAGATGCAGAGCAGTCCGTAAGGACTATAACTACCTTTGCTTCAATGACACAAAAGGTAAAAGCAAAACACGGCTGCAGTATGTACAGTTCCGTACGCAAACCCACCCCAATCTCAAAGTGCTACTGAAAAATCATTTTACCCACTAAGCTGGGAGGAACTTAACTCCTTTGCCCATATCAAAGATATCTTTGTTACCATAAACTATAACCTTGCTCCAAACACCAACTGTATTTTCTGCTTTTCTACAGTGTTCTGGTGATTCTCCATATGCTGTTTGTTTTAACACAGAATGCACTATAAATGGAATGAGCTGCTCACTGACATCCTCTCCAGTATCCCAGATTCACAAGGAACATTTTTACCCCAGACTTCCTTCCTCCCCCATATTTATTCCAGTAGCACAATTCTGTCTGGCTCCTCAATCTGCCCCTACTACCAACACCCAAGGTTAGGCTTCAATTACTATCACCTGGACTACTGCTACCTGCCTCCTAACTTGCTAGCTACCTGGCTGCTTCTAGTACCTCCTTCCTCCAAATATTCTGTCCACAGTCTCCATCACACAACAACCACCAAGCCTTTGATCCTGCATTTCCTCTACTTAAAACTCTCTTCTTTGTCTCTAACCATCTTATCATCCTCCAGGGCTTAAATAAAGACTCTGACTCCACCAAAAAGTCTTGTTTGATGATTACCCCAGGTAAAACTAACCTCTGCTTTCTCTAATCAGTGACCAAACACTGGCTTGCCTCTCGCATGGCCCTTTAAAAAGACTACTAAAGTTATTTGTGCTCCTGACTTTACTCCCTTAATAAACTGGTATTCCCTGAGACAAGGCGACCACCTTGCTATCTTTATATTTCAAAGTGCTTACTACAATGATTTTGACCAAGCATATGTGCTCAATAAACACTGCTGGAAGAAGTAACATGGAGGTGAAGTAGAAAGACCCAGGGGAGACTTTAAAATTAACACCACCCTGATTGGTATGGCTCAGTGGGTTGGGTGCAGGCCTGCAAACTGAAAGGTCCGATTCTGGTCAGGGCACATGCCTAGGTTGTGGGCCAGGTCCCCAGTAGGGATGTACACCCCAGTAGGGATGTACAAGAGGCAACCAATTATTATTTCTCACATTGATGTTTCTCTCCCTCTTTCTCCCTCCCTTCCGCTCTCTCTAAAAATTATATAAAATCCTTTTATAAAAAAACTTTAAAAAATGTAGCTTAAAAAAAAAATAACACCTGGCCAAGATGGACGCATAGGTAGACACACTGTGCCTCCTCACACGACCAAAATAAGGACAACAACAATTTAAAAACAAAATAACAACCAGAACTGACAGAAAAATGAACTGTATGGAAGTCCTACAACCAAGGAGTTTAAGAAGACACATTCATCCAGACCAGTAGGAAGGGTGGAGTCAAGCAGCCATGTGAAGAGGGGTCAAGGCACAAAAAGCAGTGGCACTGGCCACACAAGGCACCCTGGTCGTTCAAGATGGCAGCGGGCGGACCCTGGTCGCATAGGCGGCAGCTGGCAGACCCCGGGCATGGGGTGGCAATGGGCAGATCCAGTAAGGTGGCGATTGTGAAGCGAGGCACTACACACAAGGCAGCTGGCTGATCCGGCGGTCCCACATTCTCTCGCAGATAGACCAGGCAAAACTGGGGAGCAAGACAGACCGTGCAACCGAGGGTCCCAGCACGGGGAAATAAAGCCTCAAAACACCAATTGAAAATACCTATGGGGGTTGAGACACAGGGAGAGACTCCCAGTCTCACAGGAGAGTTCGTTGGAGAGACCCACAGGGTCCTAGAATGGTCATAAGGACACCCACATGGGAATCAGCACCGGAAAGGCCCAGTTTGCTTGGGGGAAGTGGCAGAGGGACTGAAATTCAACAGAGAGTGGAGCAAGTGCCATTGTTCCCTCTCAGACCTCACCCCCACAGACAGCGTCACAACCACCTAGGAACTGGGTTGCCCTGCCTTGGTGAACACCTAGGGCTCCGCCCCTCATACGTAACAGGCGAGACAAGACAAAAAAAAAAAAAATATGGCTCAAACGGAAGAACGGATCTAAGCTCCACAGCAAATACAACTAAGTGACCAAGAGATATCCAATCTATCAGATGCACAGTTCAAAGCACTGGTGATCAGGATGCTCACAGAACTGGCTGAATTTGGTCGCAAATTAGATGAAAAAATGAAGGCCACACTAAGTGAAATGAAGGAAAATGCACAGGGAACCAATAGTGATGGGAAGGAAACTGGGACTCAAATCAATGGAGTGGATCAGAAGAAAGAAAGAAACAACCAAACAGAAAAGAATTAAGAAACAAGAATTCAAAAAAAATGAGGAGAGACTTAGGAACCTCCAGGACATCTTTAAACATTCCAACATCCGCATTATAGGGGTGCCAGAAGGGGAAGAGGAAGAGCAACAAGTGGAAAAGTTATTTAAGCAAATAATAAAGGAGAACTTCCCCAATCTGGCAAAGGAAATAGACTTCTAGGAAGTCCAGGAAGCTCAGAGAGTCCCAAAGAAGTTGGACCCAAGGAGAAACACACCAAGGCACATCAGAATTACATTACCCAAGATTAAAGATAAGGAGAGAATCTTAGAAGCAGCAAGAGAAAAGGAGACAGTAACCTACAAAGGAGTTCCCATAAGACTATCAGCTGATTTCTCAGAAGAGAACTTGCTGGCAAGAAGGAGCTGGAAAGAAGTATTCCAAGTCATGAAAGGCAAAGACCTACATCCAAGATTGCTCTATCCAGCAAAGCTTTCATTTAGAATGGAAGGGCAGATAAAGTGCTTCTCAGATAAAGTCAAGTTAAAGGAGTTCATCATCACCAAGCCCTTATTTTATGAAATGTTTAAGGGACTTATCGAAGAAAAAGAAGATAAAAAACACGTATAGTAAAATAACAGCAAACTCACAATTACTAACAACCACACTGAAACAAAAACAAAAACAAAGCAAACAACTAGAACAGGCGCAGAACCACAGAAATGGAGATCACATGGAGGGTTAGCAATAGGGGAGTGGGAAGAGGAGAGAGGGAGGGAAAAGGTACAGAGAATATGTAGCATAGATGGTAGGTAGAAAATAGACAGGGGGAGGGCAAGAATAGTATGGGAAATGTAGAAGCTAAAGAACTTATGACACATGGACATGAACTAGAGGGGGGAATGTGGGTGGGAGAGGTGTGCAGGGTGGAGGGGAATAAGGGGGGAAATGGGACAACTGTAATAGCATAATCAATAAAATATATTTTTAAAAAATAACACCAATACCCAACACCCCTTACAGCACCCTCACAAAAACTCTTACGCATAGCTTATCCTATTAATCAGCAGTTACAAATTTATAACCATGCCTTGCAATTTTAATTTATTCCTTTAAAACGTAGCAAAGGCAAAATATGTTCCTTTTCCATTCACTCAGGTGCCAGACACATATGAAAACAATATGCTTTATAGGATTTTATAAGTATATAATGCAATTTGCAGGGTATTTTCTTAAAGAGAAGTTCCTTACAGGTTTTTTAAGGTTAAAGTCCAGTTTTCACAACTTCTCTGCAACTGAGTAAGGCCGGGTCTCCAACCTGAGGTTTACAATTGGAAGTTGCACTGGGAACAAGTTACAGTAGACTGAGAAACTCAGCTTACAAGCAATGAGGACTCAGGGGTCAATTCAAGACTCCTCAGTCCCAGGCACCTGATAACATTCCTCTCCTTTGCTCCTCTAAGAAAAAAATTCAAGAATGCCTGTTTTACATTAATATACACAAAAAATAGGGAAAATGTACCCCTCTCCCCAGGTTCGCATATCAACAGCATTAACCCAAGTTCAGCTTCTCTTCCTTCTCACTCTAACAGAATTGCTTCTTTACTACCACACCACACACAAAAGACGACTCACAAAATTTAAAAGGATTTCTCCCAAGTTGCAGACTCCTGTCCTCTGAGGTTCCTGTCACACTCCCCAGGGAATATGGTGCATGAGGGAGTGCTGAAAGGACAGAGAAAGGCGCTCTTCTAAGCACTGACATCCCTTCTGAGTGGGCCTGCAAATAGGGCCTAGCTCACAGAGAGGACCTGCATGGCTGGTGGTTGGTTGTCAGGTGCAAAACATCATACGCCCTAGATTTGTCATAACCTAGGCCCAGTATCAGGCTTCAGGAACTCACTCTATTCTTAACCCTTCTTTATGGGAAGAGATGTCTGAATGTGGAATGGAGGTGACCCCAACAGTCTGCACAGATAAACCTCTGATCTGATTAGTAACTTCCCTACAATAAATCCTGTTACAAGCTATGGGGTTGCTTGCTTGGTTTTTTGGTCTCAAAGTACTTTCTTGGTTCAGTGGTCACTGTACCTCCGCTCCATATTCAAATTGAGGTCACTTGGATCAGACCAGAGGCCAAGGAAATAGGAAAGAGAATGAGAGTGTAGCATGGTAATAGGTCCATTCCTTGTCACTCTTGAGGTGACTTACCTCTCTCTGGTCATTGTCTAAACGAAGGTGTTCTGTGTGCTGCTTCTGCCGATCTTTCCGCCTCCACTGGGCAGGGGCATTCCTTTTTGTCCACCTGAAAAATTCAAAGCAGGCAATTAATAACATCCCAGTAGGTCAATGACAGGAAAAAGTTGAATGTCTGGGGACTAATGCTGGGCATGGAAAACCACCAAGGAGTCACCAGAGATAGCTCAGAGACCTTGAGAAAGGATAGCTTAAAGATCAGTAACTGGGCAAGAGAGGTAACTCCCCAGGGAACACAGACATATCTCTCTTCAAACATCTTCAGAAAGTTCACATGTAGATTTGGAACCACATTCAACCAACTCTGTCTGGGCTTTGTTACACTCGTCTCCAAAAGTAGCTGAAGAATAGCAATCCAGCTAAGTCATCTCCTATTATTCGAACCACCACTCACTGAAGATAAAATGCTACCTAGGCGTTGGATGGGATTCAGTCATAAGATAATTTCAACCCATCTGCAGCCTGCCTTTTTGCAGGTCCTGAGCATGTGGAGCTATCCCCATTTGCACAGTGGAGACAGGAACTGATAAAACTTTGTCACCCATTTTCTTGTTCAAAAAAGTGAATGACCTAGAGAGTTTGGGTCTTCTCCATATTTGCTTTATGAAATTCAGAGGAAGCTGTGATTAGGGAGCTGGATCAGGGAATCCCTGGGGTTAACTCACTTGTTGCTGGCTGGCCCAATGGAAAGCACATCAGATTGCAGCTTTGGGAAGAAGCCTGGCTCATACTTTCCTTGTCCAATCTTCATATCAAGTAAATGGGGGTGAACTGCAGTATGGTCAATTTTTGCCAGACGCAGCTCAATTGCTTTCTCTGGATCAGAAAAAAAAAGTAAAATATTTTTTTAAATATACTATAATCTGGGCCATATAATAAGTCTCAATAAATATAATTAGAATCACACAAAGTACATCCTCTGACCACAACAATCAATAATGATATCTTAAAACTAAATTAACATACTTCTAAATAACCCCCCCCAAAAAAAATCAAAGTGAAGTAAGAACTGAATACAAAAACACAAAATATAAGAATTTGTAGTACGTCATTAATATTACTTGAAAGGAAGTTTATGGCACTAAATGCCTGCCTTAGAAAAAAGATCTCAAATTAATGAGCTTGGCTTCTACCTTAAGAAACTAGAAAAAGATGAGCAATTTAAAGTCAAAGTACAAGAAATAATAAAGGCCAGAGTGAAATCAATGAAATAAATAGACAAAATTAATAAATCTAGAAACTGATTCTTTCAGAAGATCAGTAAAACTAATACACTTCTAGTCAGACCAATCAGGATAAAAAGGAAAAGACACAAATTACCAATGTCAGGAATGAGAGAAGTGACATTGCTACAGATTTGACAGACATTAATGCAGGATACATTACATATAACTTAATGCCCAAAAATTTGACAGCAAGTGAATAGACAAATTCCTCGAAAGATGCAAACTGCCAAATTCACTCAAGAAGAAATAGCTAATATGAATAGCTCTTTTTTTTTTTATTGAATCTACAGTTTAAAATCTTCCCTCCCCTCCAACAAAAAACCCAACCCTCCACGCCCAGATGGCTTCACTGATGAATTCTGACAAACATCTAAAGAAGAAACAGTATCACTTACACATGCTCTTCCAGGAAACTGAAGGGGAAAGAATACTTCCCAATTTATTCTTTCAAGCCATCATTATTGTGATACCAAATCAGGCAAGATATTACATTAAAACTATGAAACAATATTCCTCATGAATATAGATACAAAAATTCTAAACAAAATTTTAGTAAACAGAATTCAATAATATACAAAAAAGACAATACATCATGATCAAATGTAGTTTATCTCAAGAATGCAAGACTTAGTAATTCACCATATTAACAAACTAAAACTAAAAACCACACCATTACCCCCAATAGATGCAGAAGAAGCATTTGATGAAATACAGCACCCACTCCTGATAAAAAGTTTTGGTAAACTACTAACAGAAGCAAACATCTGTGGAAAACCTACAACTAACATCATAGTTAATGGTAAATGTTTTCCCCCTAAAATCAGGAACAAGATAAGGAGGTCTACTCTCACCACTTCTATTTGACACTGTAGTAAAGCCAGTGCAAAAGGCAAGAAATAAAAGACACCCAGACTGGAAAGGAAAATGTAAAACTATCATTATTCCCAGACAATATGATTATCTATGTAGAAGATCTGATATAATTACAAAAACGCTATTAAAAGTAAGTTTAGTGTGGTTGCATGACACAGATCAATTACAAAACTATTATATTCCTATATATTAGTAATAAATAATCAAAAATTTTAAATACTATTTATAATACCAAAAAATATTAAATACTTAGGGATAAATATTAAATACTTAGTATGCAAAACTTGTATACTAAAAAATACTTGTAAAACACTGCTGAGAGAAATTAAAGAAGACTTAAAAAAATACAGAGATATGCCATGTTCATGGATCAGAACACTCAACATTAAGATGTCAATTCTCCCTAAATTGATGTATAGATTCAAGGTAATCTCAATCAAAATTTCAGAAGGGTGTTTGTAGAAATTGATAAGCTGGTTCTAAATATCTATGAAATACAAAGGGCGTAGAACAATCAAATTAACTTTGAAAAAGAATAAAGTTGCCCTAGTTGGTGTGGTTCAGTGGACTGAATGCCAGCCTACCAACCAAAGGGTTGCTGGTTTGATTCCCAGTCAGGGCACATGCCTGGGCTGAGGACCAGGTCAGGTCCCCAGTAGAGGGTGCACAAGAGGCAACCACACATTGATGTTTCTCTCCCTCTCTTCCTCCCTCCCCTCCCCCTCTGTCTATAATAAATAAATAAGATCTTAAAAAAAAAAAAAAGAATAAAGTTGAAGGACTAACGTTACCTGACTTCAGGATTTAATATATAGCTAGAGTAATTAAGCCATGGTGCAAATGTAGATTAATAGATTAATGAAGCAGAACAGAAAACCCAGAAATAGATTTACACATAACCTATATACGGCTTATACTATGACAAAGGGTAAAAAGGCAATTCATCATAAGTATGGGGAGCATTTGGAGGGTTATCAGCTGGGAGGGGGAAGGGGGAGGAACAGGGAAATGGTGCAGGGATCAAGAAGCATGACTGGTAAGAACAAAACAGACAGGGAGATGTTAAGAATAATACAGGAAAGGGAGAAGCCACAGAACTTACATGCACGACCCATGGACATGAACTAGGGAGTGGCGGACTGCTAGAGGGGAGGGGCGCAAAGGGGAAAATAATTGGGACAACTTTAACAGCATAATCAATAAAATATACTTTAAAAAAAGAATAAATTTCACACTCTAGGACCCTAACTTTCAGAACTGCCAGCAGGAGATCTACATGGGCACAGAGTAGAAAGAAACCCTAAGAGAGAACAGGATTAACAGGAATACTTCTAAATCTTTACAGTATGTGGATATATAAAATTTATCTGACTAAAAACAGTAGTGGTTTAAGAGAAAACACACTTTAAAATCTATTACTGGAACTGTTAGGAAACCAACAAGGAGAAAGTTAATCTAGCTTCACAAGGAAGGATGAAGTACTTTAACAAATAAAGTTAAACACAATCACAAAAAAAAAAACTTCTGGAAAACAGAATTGTGCCAAGATTCTCGGAACTTAGTTTCCTCTCTGTTACCAACACAGCATAGCCATAGGAATACAAGTTTAAGAAAATCAATATTAACACTGTTCTTTCTGATCCTTTTCTACCATATACGACAGTTTATTTATTTAAGCATAGACTTATCTACCTACAGGGTCCAAGAAAAGGCTGAGAAACTTTCCACTGTTTAGATTTTACACAAAGTAGCAGTAACTTCAATCAAATCACATACTCTTACAAGCAAACTTCCTATCTGAAATGTATCTGCCCATCCAGGAAAACAGGGCACATTAGGCTCTACTTCGGTGCCTGCTACTCAAGTCAGAAAGGCTATGGGCAGGCAGGGATGTGACAGTGCATTCTGTAAGCAAGGGATCTGGGAGTGTGATATACTGACTATTTCATAGATGTTAAATGGTCAAGAAAATTACTTCTTCCAGCACAACCAGTTTTCTTCAAGTGTGACGCTTGGTGCAAGTAAATTCAGTCTTCGATTCTTAAATAGTAGAAATGTAGAAAAGGCTGTCTTCTTTTGTAATTCATTTTTATTGTCAAATCTTGTAAAACAGAAAGAAACTACGTCTGTCTGTGTTAATTTCAGTTTAAACTTTTTAAAAATGTTTAACAGTTATTTTCAAATTTAAAAAAAAGGCAATTCGCTGGACAAAAAATAGCCTTTTCCACAGCTGATGCTTACACTACTCACAGAAATTATAATTGATCATAGATTCAAACAAAAAGCCTAAAACTATAAAACTTCCAGAAGGAAATATAGCGAAAAATATCCTGCTCTGGCTGGTGTGGCTCAGCGGGCTGAATGTCAACCTGTGAATCAAAAGGTCGCCAGTTCAATTCCCAGTCAGGGCACATGGCTGGGTTCAGGCCAGGTCCCCAGTGGGGGGTGTGTGAGAGGCAACTACACATGGATGTTTCTTTCCCTCTCTTTCTCCCTCCCTTTCCTTCTGTCTAACAATAAATAAATAAAACTTTTTTTTTTAAATCCATGTGACCTTACTTTGGTAAAACTTTCTTAGCTACAACACCAGAAGCATAATAAATTTTTTAAAAACTGATAAATTAGCCCCCATCATCAACATTTAAAACTTCATTCTTCATGGCCATCATAAGCAAAGCAACAAACAACAAGTGTTGGAGAGGTTGTGGAGAAAAGGGGACA
>PVIA01000898.1:252953-341449 GCA_004024845.1 Tonatia bakeri
AGGACCTATGCACCCCATGTTCATAGCAGCACAATTTACAATAGCCAAGTGCTGGAAGCAACCTAGGTGCCCATCAGTAAATGAATGGATCAAAACACTATGATACATTTACACAATGAAATTCTATGCAGCAGAAAGAAAGAAGGAGCTCCTACCCTTTGCAACAGCATGGATGGAGCTGGAAAGCATTATGCTAAGCAAAATAAGACAGGCAGTGAAAGACAAATATCATATGATCTCACCTTTAACAGGAACCTAAACAACAAAACAAAGAAAGAAGCAGGGTATAGTCAAAGACACTGCATTTGAGGACAGGTGAAAAGTGACCAGAGGAGAGAGAAGAGGGAGTTTCAGGGGAAAAGAGGAAGGGTTTACAGGAACAAAGAAAATAAACAACCCAATTTTAAAAATGGGCAAAAACTTTAAACAGGCAACTCACCAGAGAAGATGGATGGCAAATAAACAGATGAAAAACGTTCAACATTACTAGTCATCAGAAACACACAAACCAACCACAGTGAGACACCGCTCCACACCCATCAGAACGGCTAAGACTGAAAAGACTGCCCAAACTAAGTGCTGGCCACAGTGTGGGAGAACTATGACTCGCCTACACTGCCAGTGGGAGTGTAAAATGCACATCCCCTTTGAAAGACAACTTGGCAGTTTCTTTAAAGAGTAAACACACAATCATATGATCCAGTTATCCCACTCCTAGCTATTTATCCAGAGCAAAGAAAACGTCTGTACACAAACGTTCATCGCCCAGATGCCCACCAAAAGGTGCACAGACAATGGTAGTGACATCCATACAATGGAATACTACTTACGTGAATCTCAAAATAACTATGCTGAGTAAAAGAAGCCAAAGTTAATAAAAAAAAAGAGTACTTACTATATGATTCCATGTTTGTAAAATTCTAGAATATGAAAACTGTCCAGTAACAGAAATCAAAGCAGTTGTTACTTGTGGGATGTGGAGAGAGAGTGGGGGAAGATGGGATGAAGGTATTACAATGGTGAACTTTTGAGGGTGGCAGGTATGTTTGCTAGCTCTTGATGAAAGTGAATACATATACCAAAACTTTAAATATGTTTGGTTTACTGCATGTCAATCATACCTCAAAAATTTTTAAGAGTAAGAACAAAAATAGCTGGTAAAACTCCTGGTGTTTTCTAATCATGTAAAAACATCTCTGGGTGGGAGGGCTTGATTGAGTGGGAGGTGGGGGGATGGGAGGACTTGAATGGGAGTAAAGGGGTGAAAACTGTACTTGAACATTCATTTAAATAAAAAAAAAAAATTAAAAAATAAAAAAAAAAAAAAAACATCTCAACCTTTCAGCCTTGCTATTATCCTAGGTTAAAACTGCCTTCCCTCTTTGAACCTTCCTCACTTCCCCCACCTTTACTCTTACTCAACAGAACTGATTCAGTTGTCTACAATGTGCCAAGCACTAAAAAGAAAAGATAAAATGTACCAAGCAATACTCTAGGTCCAGTGGATATGTGGTGAGCCAATGGAACATCTTTACCTATAAAATTAGTAAGAACTGATTGTCATCCAGATCCCTTTCAAGTGTAACATTTTAAAGGATCTCCAAAAAAGATTCCTTTAGTTATGCTTTTACCATTTTCCAATCAGACTGGTTCAAGAAGCTTAAGTGTCCACGTGGGGTGGGGTGAGTGAACTGAACTACTCCAGGCTATGGATCTAAGGCAAAATCCCTGCTCTAGCGTATCTATAGTGCTTCTCACTGGGACACAGGTAAGGGATATAACAATGACAAAGGTATTCCCATTATTCCTGGAGCAGAGCATAAGGGTTGCCTGAAGGGTCTCTGTGATACCCATTTTTTTCTGAAATGAGTCATACAAACGAGGGTTAACCCTCCCTTCCATACCTCAAACCCCACATTCTAACTGGCTTGTGACAACACATATGCTGGCCACAATAAAGACCAGAGTAATTCAAACCAGTGCAGTGTGGTGTTAAGTGTCCAATAAATTCATACAGATGTGTTAAGAATTGACTGCCTCAACCCTTGGGCAGATGAGCAGTGCCTCAAGTGACTAGAGCCTCTAGCTTTACAGCTTCCAGCTATAAGCAGACTCCTCACTTTATTCCAGTGAGCCATACACAAATAATGTCATTTTCAAGTATAGCATCACATTGGGAAGTCCTGATTTAAACTGATGGCTTGGGAGATGTTTCTCTAAAAATCTTATAGAAAAATCTTGGAGTCTGGTACAAATCTCCATCAAGCTCTCCAGGACCAATCTCTTAGGCAGGGTTCAGGAATCTGAAGCCTGATGTGCTCCAGGAGGCGTGGATAACTATGTCAGGGCAGTCCACCTGCATGGGCAACATGTCCCCAAATCCAGCTTTAACCAAGAGGATTGTCATCTTAATGAAAGTCCTGGATTAAGAACTGAGAAATAAAGACAGAAGGCTAGAGAATATAGTCAATGAAGACAGGACTTTGTCCAAATTGTCACCAGATATATCTTCTTCAAAACCTAGAAAAATGCTTGTTTGGCATGTTTATTTATTCAGTAAACATTTGTTGATTACTTAGCATATGTTAAGCATGTAGTAGGTATTTATAATGTTTGGTAAACAAATGAACAATATGTACAAAACAATGACAAGGACACTGAACATCCCACAAGGAAGTGAACACACCACCTAATCTGATACCTCAAAGACAGACCATTCTCCAGCTACACTCATCTACATAGGGCTTCTGTGAACAAAAAGGCCTTTTCAATCACGCACATAGCAAACCACTTTTAGCATCTGTGTGTGCTAAGCACAATGCTAAAAGTTGGGAGGTAAGAAAATAAATATAGTTTCTGCCCTTAAATTGTTCCTAGGTAATGATAGCTCAAAAGAACAGATATTACAGAGGAGAGTTAAGAACAAAGCAACACAGGAGCAAAGGAGAAATGCACCAACTCAGCCTCAGGGTATTAGGGAAGGCTTCACAGAGGAATCATACCAGCTTTTTGCCTCAAACACTATCAAGTGCTTACTTATAACTCATTTGCTCCTTCTTTCTTGCTAACAGAATCCAGTATTGTTCAGGGTTAACATTATATCCAATTCACAACTCACTTTCACAGCATGCCTTGCACTTAAGTATGGTCACATAACATGGCTCTGGCCTATGAGACAATGGAAGTTGTTGGGAATTTCTGGGATAGCTTTTAGTTTCTGATACAAGGGAAAATACAGCTGGCAGCAAGCTCCCCTCTTCTTGCCCTGAATGTGAACATAAAATGCCTCTCGTAAACATGAGGCAACAGCATGAATACAGAAGTCAATGTACTAAGGACAGCTGAATAAAAAGTCAGAACCTCAGTTCCTGATTACACAGCTGAGCAGATGAACCAACACCAGCAACCACCAATTTTGCACTCTTGCAAATCTGAGAAGAACAATCCCCACATCTGTCTAACCCACTGCTGATTAGATTCTCTATTACCTACAGCAGGACCAGTTCCTAACCGACACAGCGTTTAAGGATGAAAAAAGTTAACCAGGCAAAAAAGACAGGAAAGAGCATTTCAGGCTATGGGAACAACTTACACAAAAGCAGAAACAGGGAAAGAAGCTGGCATGTTTAGGAACAGGGACACATTAGGGACATAGTCCAAGAAGCTGAAAAGTATAGCAACAAGGAGGCCTCACCTGCTTCATCCACAGTGGTGCACTTCTGGTACATGGATGTGCGGAGGGTAGGCGTCCGAACATTCAACAGCCTGATCTTGTCTACTCGGGAATCGAAAACCCGCAGCACAGGGTCTTTATCGTCATCATCGTGACACATAATTTTATTGTCAATGAAAGAAGCGAACATCTGGGTCTCAAGGAATCTTGACAGAAAAGGCAAGTAGGGCTCAGGTTGATCTGACAGAAAAGATGCCTGGTGGGAACAAGGAAACAGACAGTCAACACTGGACAAGGGAAAAGGGTATGCCAGCCTTGACCAGCAAAGGCAACACATCCAAAGGATCCAATACGATAATTCTTCTCTGAAGTTCCCTAGGTGTTTATGAAAAGCAAACAGCAAAATCTCTTCATTGTTGTTTTTTAACACAAGGTAAATCACCACATGGTAAGAACAAGACCTCTGTTCCAAAGCAACCAGACCTTGCATTTTGTCAACATCAGAGGGACAATAAACTTGTTTCCAGCATAGAATACAACTACCCTTGAACAACATAGGTTTAAACCACACAAGTCCACTTACACACATATATTTTTCAATAAATATATAGCTAGTCCTCCATTCATACCCCAGGATTTGCATCTATGGATTCAACCAACCACAGGTGAAAACAGTATTTTCGATCTGCAGTTGGGAATCCATGGATGCAGCAGTATGCACTGTTCTTGAGCATCTGCAGATTTCAGCACCTGTGAAGATCCTGGAAACAAGTCCCCACAGATACCAAGGGATGGCTGAAGTTTTGGGGGAGTCAAAAGTTATACACAAATTTCTGATTGTGCAGGGGTTTGGCTCCTGTAACCCCCACATTGTTCAAGGATCTTCTGTATTACGAAAGAAAAACCCATCACCAGTTAAATCTTCATGCATTACCATCACCCTAGCAGATTAAACTCACTTTATCAAAGTTTTGCATCTGCTCCCTGTTGGTAAACCAGGACTCCTTATCCTGGCTGGGCTGAATGACAAACACCTCATAATCCGCAAACATCTGAGTGAAACGATTTGCAAAAACTTCCCGGATCTGAATGTTTAGCTGGTAAATCCTGAGTTCTTCCTCATCACACTGCACTTTCAGATCCTTATTGCTGCTGGGGTCTTCACGTACTTCCAGCTATAAAAAAGAAATGGCAGTTGAGAACACAGAAGTTTTTCCTCTTATCCCAAAGAAATGCAATTCATTTGGTTTTTTTCTACCTGATCATTTACTTTGTGGGAGGGAGAGAGAGGGAGAGAGAGAGAAGGGAAAAAGAAAAAGACAGAGATTCTGACATGGAGAAGAGATAAATGACATGTCCCACTTGCAGGGACCCAGTGACTCAGCGAAAGTGATCATTATGGGCAGAGAGAGACTCAGCAATAGAGAAAAAGGTGCGACTTACCTCAAGGCTCTGGGGAAGGAGGGAATCTGGAAGTCAGTAAGAAAATGATAATGCAAAGCAGCATGGCTAGACTCTAGCTTGACCTACATCTTTTTTATTTTCTCCCCCATATCACTTTCCTGATGTCTCCCTAAGAATTTTTCCTTACTGTGTCTTTTTTAACCTTTTTAATCTCTCTAAATATTTCTCTGCTCCTCTCTAACTGGCCATGATATTTTTTGCATTTTTTTATGTTTACAATTTTTCAATTACAGTTTTCATTCATATTTTTTATATTAGTTTCAGGTGTATAGCACAGTAGTTAGACAATCATGTACTTTATAAAGTGTTACCCTGCTATTTCTAGTAATCGACTGGCACCACACATAGTTATTACTAACCGGCCATGATGTTTTCTAAATATATTTTACTGATCATGCTATTACAGTTGTTCCAGTTTTTCTCCCTTTGCCCCCCTCTACCCAGAACCTCCATTCTCTCCAGCAATCAACCCCACTTAGTTCAAGTCCATGGGTCATGCATATAAGTTCTTTGGCTTCTCCATTTCCTATACTATTTTAACATCCCCCCTATCTATTTTGTACCTGACCAGTTATGCTTTTTATTCCCTGTACCTTCCTCCCCCATTCTCTCCCCTCCCCCTGCGTGCTGATAATCCTCCAAATGATATCCATATCTATGATTCTGTTCCTGTTCTAGTTGTTTGCTTAGTTTTTTTTCAGATTCAGTTGTTGACAGCTGTGAATGTTTTGCCATTTTAATGTTCATAGTTTTGTTCTTGTTCTTAAGTAAGTCCGTTTAACATTTCATGTAATAATGGCTTGGAGATGATGAACTCCTTTAGCCTTTCTTTATCTTGTCTGGGAAGTGCTTGATCTGTCATTCTATTCTAAATGAAAGCTTTGCTGAGTAGAGTAATCTTGGATGTAGGTCCTCGTCTTTCATGACTTCAAATACCTCTTTCCAGCCCCTTCTTGCCAGTAAGGTTTCTTTTGAGAAATCAGCTGATAGTCTTATGGGAATTCCTTTGTAGGTAACTCTCTGCTTTTCTTTTGCTGCTTTTAAGATTTTTTCTTTATCAGACACATGGACAAAAACAAGGTGGGGGTAGAAACGGGAGGGAGGTGGGGAGGGCTGATGGGGGTGGGCTGGGATGGGAGTAAAAAGCAGAAAAGTGTACTTGAACAACAATTGAAATAAAAATAAATAAAATCTTTTAAAAGATTTTAAAAATAAGATTCTCTATCTTTAACTTTTGGCATTTTAGCTATGATGTGTCTTGGTGCGGTCCTGTTTGGGTCCAACTTGTTTGGGACTCTCTGTGCCTCCTGGACTTGTATATCTATTTCCTTTGCCAAATTAGGAAGTTTCTTTTCAAATAAGTTTTCAATTTCTTGTTCTTCCTCTTCTCCTTCTGGCACCCCTATGATTCTGATGCTGGTATGTTTAAAGTTGTCCTAGAGGTTCCTAAGGCTATCCTCAATTTTTTTAGTTCTTTTTTCTTCCTGCTGCTCTGATTGAATGCTTTTTCCTTCCTTGTGTTCCAAATCGTTATCTCAGCTTCATTCTTTCCATTCTTGATTCCAAGCAGATTTTTCTTTAATTCACTTAGCGTAACTTTCATTTCTTCCCTTATGGTTTCGTTGTACTCAGTGAGTTCTTTGAGCATCCTGATCACCAGTATTTTGAACTCTGCATCTGATAGGTTGGTTATCTCCACTTTGTTGAGTTCTTTTTCTGGAATTTTGTTCTGTTCTCTCATTTGGGCCAGGTTCCTTTGTCTCCTCAATTTGGCAGCCTCCCTGTGTTTGCTTCTGTGTATTAAGTAGAGCTGCTTTGACTTCCTTACTTAGTAGTGTGGCCTATTTTAGAAAAGGCATCTGTAAATTGTGTGGGGCAAAGCCTTAGGTAATCGCCAGGGTGGGACAACCCACTTCACCACTTTGTGGCTGTGTGTGTCGGGGGGAGGGCTCAGAGACGGGACACTGCCACTGCCTGGCTTCTAGATGTTTGCCTGGCACTTGCCCTATTTCTAGTCACTTCACCTACTTCCCATATGCAATTGGCGCCCTTCCAGGTGTTGCCCTGGTAGTGAATCCCAGAGTGGGTGGGTTTACACATGTTCTAAAACCATGTGGGCCCTTTAAGTAGAGTCTCCTGAAAACCTGGCAGTGTCTTCCGTTGCCCCAACACCAACTTATTTTTACAGTCAAGCAGTTAAAGGGATTTATCTTCCCAGAGCTGGAACCCTGGGCTGTGCAATCTGGCCTGGGGCTGGCACTGCTTGCTCCCAAGGTATCCCTCCTGATTTTTATCCACCACTGGTGAAGGACTGCCTGTTACACCAATGCTGCCCCTCCACACCACACCACATCTCCTCGCCTCTCCACCCGTCTCTGCCTGTCTCTACCCCTCCCACCCGTCTGGATGAGTGTGGCTTACTTGAATCTTTGGTTGTCGGATTTCCAAACAGTTCAACTTTCTAAGATCTCTGGGTGTTACTTGTTCTGAGGTTTAGTTGTAATTCTCTCTGTGATTACGCAAGGAGGTAAAGCATGTCTACCTATGCCTCTATCTTGACCGAAAGTCCTGGTGATGACTTTTTTAAAATATCTGCCCTACTTTCTAAATATAGCAGGAAAATGAAATGTTTCACAATTCACTAAACAAAATAGCACAACAAAATGATTACATCAGCTCATTTTGTAATTACATTAGCCCATATGTAATTAATAAAAGTAATTTAACAGTAAAATTGAGGGAGCATGAAAAACTGCAGAAAGCTGACAGTCTCATTAAAGTCAAAAAATAAAAAGCTAAATACACCCCTGGAAAGAACATAAGACTAGAATTTAAGGGACCAGGTTCTAGCCTCAGCTCAGCCACTTACTGTTCATTGGATATTAGGTAAAACACTCAGGCTCTCTAAGCCTCGGTTCCTTGAGCTAATAAAGAGATTGAGTACAGATACATTCTACCTCTTTGCACAACCAGAAGAAGGAAAACAACAAATTTTAAAACAAAAACAACCAGAACTGCCAGATAATTGAACTATATGGAAGTCCCACAACCAAGGAGTTAAAGAAGAAACATTCATCCAGACCAGCAGGAGGGGCAGAGACAGGCAGCCAGAGAGGAGAGGATGTGGGAAAAGGCAGCGGCTGGCAGACCTGGTAGTCCCATGTTTGCATGCAGATAAACTGGGAGGAACAACTGGGGAGCAAGACAGACCACGCAACCCAGGGTTCCAGCACAGGGAAATAAAGCCTCAAAAACCTCTGGCTATAAAAATCTATAACCTCTGGCTATAAAAAACCTCTGGCTATAAAAATCTATGGGGCGTTTGGCAGCAAGAGAAACTCCCAGCCTCACAGGAGAGTTCATTGGAGAGACCCACGGGGTCGTAGAACATACACAAACCCACCCATCTGGGAATCAGCACCAGAAGGGCCCAATTTGCTTGTGGGTAGCAGGGGAAGTGACTGAAAGCCAGCCAAGAACTGGGCAACTGGCATTGTTCCCTCTCAGACCCCTCTCCTACATACTGCGCCACAACACAGCAAAGTGGGTTGCCCCACCCTAGCAAATACCTAAGGCTCCAACACTTACTACATAACAGTTGATTGGAGATGGAAAAAATATGGCCCAAATGAAAGAACAGATCAAAGATCCAAAATCAAAACTAAGTGACAAAACTAAGTGACCAGCCTATCAGATGTAGAGTTCAAAATACTGGTAATCAGGATGCTCACAGAAATGGTTGAGTATGGTCATAAAATAGAGGAAGGAGTGAAGGCTATGCAAAGTGAAATAAAGGAAAATGTACAGGGAACCAACAGTGATGGGAAGGAAACTGCGACTCGAATCAATGATTTGGAACAGAAGGAAGAAACAAACATTCAAACACAACAGAATGAAGAAACAAGAATTCAAAAAAATGAGTAGAGGCTTAGTAACCTCTGGGACAGCTTTAAACATTGCAACACCTGAATCACAGGGGTGCTAGAAGGAGAAGAGGAAGAGCAAGAAATTAAAAATTTATTTCAACAAATAATGAAGGAGAACTTCCCCAAGCTGGCAAAGGAAACAGAATTCTAGGAAGTCTAGGAAGCTCAGAGAGTCCCAAAGAAGTCGGACCCAAGGAGGAACACACCAAGGCACATCATAATTACATTACCCAAGATTAAAGATAAGGAGAGAATCTTAAAAGCAGCAAGAGAACAGCAGACAGTTACCTACAAAGGATTTCCCATATGACTATCAGCTGATTTCTCAAAAGAAAAATCAACCTTACTGGAAGAAGTATTTGAAGTCATGAAAGGCAAGGATCTACATTCAAGATTACTCTATCCAGCAAAGCTATCATTTAGAATGGAAAGGCAGATAAAGTGCTTCCCAGATAAGGTCAAGTTAAAGGAGTTCATCATCACCAAGCCTTTATTATATGAAATGCTAAAAGGGACTTATCTAAGAAAAAGAAAATAAAAAATATGAACAGCAAAATGACAACAAACTCACAACTATCAACAACTGGACCTTAAAAAAAAAACTAAACAGACAAGTAGAACGGGAGCCAAATCACAGAAATGGAAATCACATGCAGGGTTATGAGTGGGGAAGGGTGGTGGGAGAATGGGGGAAAAGGTACAGGGAATAAGAAGCATAAATTATAGGTACAAAATAGACAGGGGGAGGTTAAGAACAGTATGGGAAATGGAGAAGCCAAAGAACTTATATGTATGACCCATGGACATAAACTAATGTGGGGGAATACTGGCTGGAGTGAGGGTACAGGTGGAGGGAATAAAGGGGAGAAAAAAATGGGGCAACTCTAATAGCATAATCAATAAAATATGTATATATATTTTAAAAAGCCCTGGCTGATGTGGCTCAGTGGACTCAATGCCAGCCTGCGAACCGAAAGGTCACTGGTTCAATTCCCAGTCAGGGTACATGCCTGGGTTGCAGGCAAGGTACCCAGTTGGGGGCGTGCAAGAGGCAACCAATCAATGTATCTCTCACACACTGATGTCTCTCTCCCTCTCATTCTCCCTCCCTCCCTCTCTCTCTCTCTAAAAATAAATAAATAAAATCTAAAAAAATCCCTATAACCCTTCAGTAGAACAGAGCCATTCCCTGGCCGGAGATGGCACTCTCTCATTTCTTGGGAAGTGTATACTTTCCTTAATAAATTTCCCACTTGCTTTGCTTTCTAAGAGAGAGAGAGAGAGACTGAACAACACCTCCTCTGTATGCTTTAGGCTGCTGTGAAACTCACAGGACAATGGATCTGAAAGAGGCCTGAACACAAAGATTACCCAACCAAGTCACTCTACGGTAATGTTCACATAGAACAGAGCAGGTTCTTCTTGATGCCCAAGTGAAATGCTACCCAGATTTAATCCCAGGTTTAGATTCAAGTAGCATTTACTAGGATGTTTGCCAGAGCTGAATCCACTGTCTCCCATACAAGAGCATTCTTACACTGCAAACAAACGTGCCTTTTCCTGAACTAGTGCTTTCACATCCTGCAATTTTCACCAGGACAGCACCCTAGCACAGACCAAACCTGTCACAGATTTATACATAGCATCTTACCTTTTCCAGGCTCACCCCAGTCCTCTTGACCAAGGCTTGCAGCCGAGCGATTGTTTCATTCTCCTTGAGGAGCTCATAGGAATGCAAAGGGGAACCTGCGATGTTCCCATTCCTCTTGTCAGAGACAAGCTCAGACGCCCGGAGCCTCTTCAGCTTGGAGGCACTCTCACTGCAATGAAGGTTTCCTTCAGGAGGAATGCCAAATGCCATGAGAATTTCAGAGACTTCCTGGACAAACTCCAATTTGTTGGGAAACTGAGGCAGGTCCTCTGGCAGCTCAATGAAATGGTTGTCAATGTCCACAAAGCAGAGGTTGGCCTGGCAGTCAAAATAGGATGAGGAATGTGAACAGAACTTTAAGGAGTAAGTTTCAAAAAGGATAATGAACAAGAGAGGGAAGAGAAAACATCTGAAATGGACATGTATTAAGTATGGTATAAAGAAGATGAGGCTCAGGAAGAAAATAGACCTGAGTTCCAATCCTCCCCTGACACTCTCTTGTTGTATAAGCTTGAGAAAGTTACTTAACTCTCTGATTCTGTTTCTCCAGAGATAAAATCAGAGTGGTAGGAATTATCATGTTTAGCATCTAGCAAAAACATCTCATATATTATAAATGCTCATAAAATGTTTGTCAAATTCATGAATTCTTACAGTGGTAAAAAGAACACAAGAATTATGTCAGAAAGTCTAGGTCCCAGATATGACTGTGTTGCTATCTTCCTATATGACCCTGAGCACACTATTATCTCTCTCTGAGCCTCGGTCTTGATTTGTAAGATTTGATTGCTGATCTTGATGATTTCTGTGCTTCCCTCTGGCTTTACGATTGTTCTAGATAGAGAGACACACTCTCACACACTACACTACTGATGAGGTGGGCAATTTGGGTTAACAAAGAACAATATGGCAAAATCTATCTATACCTACAGACAAAACTGACACAGAGAGGTTAAGTATCCTGTCCAATATCACATAGCTAGTAAGCACTAGAGCTGGGATTTGAACTCAGCTTACCTGACTTCAGTCATACCCTCAAGCTCTTAACCATCCACTCTTCCCCTTAGTGGTCTTATATTTCTTGTTCAATTTAACCTAAATATTTTATAGTTTCTGTCCCTGTTGGAATTTTCTTGCAGCTATAAATTAGAAATGCCTTTTATTTTTTATATTTATCTTATGACCATGAACCTGTTCTGACCAAGATATCTGTCATTTCCTTCATTGGAGTGCATTGTTAAGTGTTTAAGAATTTGTTTCATTCATGAAACAGGAATAATATTACCTATGTCACAGGTTTGTTTTGAAGTTTATGAAACAATAAATGTTGAAGACTTAGAACAGTGCCAGGCCCATAGTATATAACAAATGTTAATCAAACATCGTTATTATCACTGTGGAAAAAAAAACTTCAATAAATGGATATATATATATAAGTACTACATAGGAAAATTCCATAATAAATAAAAATGCGAATGTATCATCAGATTTCTTAATTTTGCCACTGAAATAGGTGCATTTAATTTACACCTCTGTGACTGCTAGTGAAAATTTTAATGCATATATTTTTCATGCCTTTCATGTTTTTAACCCATTTTTCTATTGGGTTACTAATCATTTTTCTAACTCTTTGTATGTTACATGTGTTACACATATCTTCTCATAGTTTTTATCATTATTTCATTTAAAGATGTCCTTTCCTAAATTTAAAAAATCAAATTTATTAATCTGTATCTTGTTTACAAAGTGCCTACCCAGAAGTCAGAAATGTATTTTTTAATATTTTCTTCCAGAAAAGTTAGATTTTTGCTTTTGACATTTAACTTCTTAATCCATCTTGTTTATTTTGTTATGGTATAGGAATCCTTTTTTAGCTATTTTCCCCTATAAACAAGCAATTTTTCCAGCTCCATTACTAAACAGTCCCTCCGCTGGCTAGATGTCTCTATTGTGTAACAAAATCTTGGTCCACTGACCCTTCTGTTTACCCTTGTAAAGAAAAGGCAGGATGGTAACGTAAGTCTAGCTTAATAGAACTATTCCACAAATTCTCAATCTATTAAAACTGCATGTCATAACATCTCCGTGCACACATTTATTCAATAAACATTTGCTCATTGTAAAAACTACTCTACCAATCTATAACTAAAAAAGAGAACTTTCCCATATGCTCGATTTAAAGATTAGAAAATGAATCAGTTAAAATTTAGCTTTCTAGAGTTCCTCACAAGATAACAACTTTAACCCCTGCCTAAGTTAAAGGGCCAATAAATGTTTAAAAGGCTATTTTTGTTTATTCCTTGAAGACTTTAAAACTATAAATGCTTTCAGACCGAGTCACTTAAAAAGACAGTAAAGACAAAACTAAATCATCTAGTCATGAAGATCACCTGCCTGCCTCCTAGGCCCTGTCCATTCAGCAGCTAACAGAACAAAGCACTGTGGCCCACCAGGGGCACACAATGCATTTGTGCCATTGATTCAGAGGGAAAAAAGCCATTTGTGCAATAGGAAACACTAAGGTAGCTAAAAATAACTGCATCCGCCCAACAGTGCTTGGTTGGCTTTTCTCCCAATGCTGTGAACCAAATATAGAATGTCTGTAAAGAATTTTATGAACTCCAAATGCTACATCCACATATTGAAGATACACTCCTGATCAGAGGTGGCTGGAGAGAGAACAGCTCAGGGCCACTTCAGAAATAGGCTAGAGTAACACAGGAGCCTCTGAGTAGACACCACTAGCCATTCTCTGCAGAGCTGGGCTAAAGGAGGTAAGGATAAGAAGGCAAAGTAAAAAATGAGACCATTTAATTATTAGGTCACAGAATAGCCTCATGCTCTTCCTGCCAGCACACAGAGGGCTCTGACAAACAGAAGCCCACCTCGAACTCCTCATGTACCCCATTCCACAGGTGAGATGAGGCTTCCTCCTGCAAAACCGCTTAGCGGACAAGAAGTTGCCTGGAAGGGGAAACGATCAGTCTTCCTCAGTTACCCTCCTGCCTTGTTAGGAAAGGCCATGGGAAGACTTAGCTGCTCTGAGATAAGGACCACATGGATTCCCCCAAATCCCAAAAAAGTCAAATCTCTTCCTGCAGGAGATCTCAATGCCCTTTGCTAGCCCTAAGTTCCTAACACCAAATCACAGCCATCCTCAGCCCGTAGTCTACCTTATGTTATTCACTGAAGGGGAGCACAACACACAACTTACTGGGAAAAAGATAATGAAGGAGTATCCTGAGAAAGGAGGGGAAAAGTAGGAAAGGAGGGCCCAAGATAGAAAGAAGAAACACCTCTTTCTTCACTTTTATATCCTCTGCTTGCTTCCCCTGACATAGCTGTGGACAAATGACTCCTTCCTGAACTCAGACAACGAAAAGCCAGACAGAGAAGCACAGGACAAAGGGTACCCCACAAAAGCAGCCCAGCACTTTCACTTGCTCAGGGTCAGCTGAGCTCATGTGTTCTTGTAGAAAGAAACAAAGGGCTTTTCAGACTTCTGATGCTCAAGATGGAGTAGCAACTGATGAATTCTGATACAGCAGAGGGTCAGCGAATGCACACTCTCCGCCCTTCTAGAGAGAGCCCCTTTTACAAACCGAGCCGGCCCCACCCCGTACTGTGACAGCGCCCTTCTGCACAGGCCCAGGTGACTCTCCCCAGCACTGCCTCAACACTTCTTCTGGCAGCACAAAGGCACACACAGGATGGCCACCAAAATGCCGGAGAAAGCAGTTATCTCTAGGTGGTGACATCTGAAGTAATTTTTACTTTATTCTTTATGCTTTTGTAGGCTTAGAATTTTTTTACTATAAATGTATCATTTATGAGCTATCCCAAAGCTGTCTTTCAAAGACACTGTCACTCTCCACTCATCATGTGTATCTTTCATGCTGCTTCACTCCTGGAGAAAGTCAGTTCTTTTCTCCCCAGTCTGAAGTTTCCCACAGGGACTAGAAGTTAATAAATAAAATCTTAAAAAATAAATAAAACCAAAGAAAAGAAAAAACAGTAAAGAGATGCATTTGACTATAACTTAAATGTTACAAATGTGACATATTATCAGCAGGTTCATCGCGCACGCTACCCAGACGTGCCTAATGACATGAATGCCGCTCAGACCCAATTCCAAGAGAACGCTCCCTCTTCAGAGGTCCCCTTCCTCGTATTCTTCAGTTACACAAAAAAAATCTTCCCCACGAAAAAAATTCTGATGGAGGGAGGAAAAAGAATCATGTTGACACCAGTATCCGTATATGCCAAAGTCTTCTTCCCAGGCCTTGCTAATGACGAAGAAAGTCGGAATAGAAAAGCCCCTCCCAGCTGGTTTCATACCAGCTACAAAATGACCTAAACAGGTAGACCAGTTCTATTAGTAATTGTAGGAGAATAAAAAAACAAAAAAATCTTATTTTTAATCATGCTTTAAATCTATTTAGAATAAAGTAGGAAGTAAACATATAAATATATACTTTTATATTTTGGTATTTACAACAATAGGAAAGAGGAGCAGGCCACCCCCACAGCAAGAAAAGAAAAGCCTTCTCTCAAGGCCTTCTTATATTGAACAAAAAACCTGTTCGAAGCTGACTCAGTAACACAAGAATCACAATGATCAAATCAAGTTTTACAGATCAACTGTGGGATGTAAAAGAAAACCACTGATTTATTAATATACATCTGACCACTAGAGTTATTATAAAATTATAGTTTGTGGCTTTCCTTAAAATAAAGGGGAGATAGGTATAGAAATATATAACTTAACACATATAACTGTTGTAGCTGGGCACTGAAAACATATGGATTCCTTATGCTACTCTTTTGTGTATGTTTAAAATGTTTATGATAGCCCTGATTAGTGTAGCTCAGTGAGTTGGACGGTATCCTGCAAAAGGTCACCGGTTCCATTCCTGGTTAGTTATTATGTCTGGGTTGCAGGCCAGGTCCCCAGTTGGGGGCATGCCAGAGGCAACTAATTACACATCGATGTTTCTCTCCCTCCCCTACTCCTCTCTAAAAATAAATAAATAAAATTTTTTTTAATTGTGTAAAATACTGTGGTTGAAAAAGGCAATTCATAATTATATAAACATAGAGATAACAATAGGGACTTTATACAAGGAGGGGCTCAAAAAACAGAATTTACTTATAAAAAATTGTACATTTATTCTTACATGTTTAAACTTCAGTCACCTTCAAAGTACTCTCCATTTGATGCAATACACCTATCGAGACTTTTTCCCACTGCTTAAAGCAGTTTTTGAACTCACTGATTCTGATGCCTTTTAGTGCTTCTGCTGTTTTTTGTTTTACCTCTTCCACATGGCAATTTTTTCATCGGGAAAACAAAAGTGTTGCTCAGAGTGAGATCAGGTGAATAAGAGAGGGTGGGGCTTGGGGATCACGACATTTTTGGTCGAAAACTGCTGAACACTCAGCATGGTGTAGGCAGATGCACTCGTAGATCACCCGTCATGAAATGGGCAAACGTGCTGGAAGAGTCTTCCAGAAAAGTTCACTGAAGCCAAACACAGCCTCTCATGACATCAGCTGGTGCACTGACACGGATGGGTTCCTAGAACACTCTCCCTGGGGGGAAGCCTGTACTACAAGGGGCCTGCCCTCCAGAATATAATTCTGTTTTTTTTTTTGTCGGGTCCCCTCTTATATGTCAAGTGATAAAGATGACAAGTGTTTCTGAAATGACATAAACTGAGGTAAATGTTTTTATTTTTCTCCTGCAAAGTTACTGATGTTTCCCAAAATGAAAGACAACAAACGTGGGGACACCGCAGTGACCCTATCCCAAAGCCCCTCTCTTCCCAATTCCAGACCGAGGCCAGGAGCATCAGCACTCAAGCTCCACACTTCTCTCACCTCCTGAGGCAGCTCCAGCTTTGACCGGTCATCCAGGCCGTTGGAATGCAAGCCCATCAGGTACGGAACAGGAGCATCTAAGAAATGCAGGAGGGACGCCGGGAGAATAGGGACATAGACATGCTGCCACTGGAAAGGGAACATGAGAGCTGTAATTGTCTCCGCCACAGTCATCAGCCTCTGGTAATCTAGGTCAAAAGAAAAAACACACACAAAAACCAAACAGTCAAAAACAAGGCACTTGCTTCCCAAATAGTAAGTTAAACTCTTCAAAACAATTTCACATTTAGAAAGGATCAGAATAATCTTCAGCAAGGGTATGTGCAGAGTATGATTCCCTAGGGGGTATCAGAGACCTCAACAGATAATAAGCTGAAATACACCCTCCCACACAGGTCCCTGATTATAATAAGATTTAATAAATAGCACTTTGCTCCAAACACTACACCAGAATGTTCTCTCAGGTAGAACTGAAATCGAAAGAAAAGGAACAGTAGTCTGGGTCTCTGCTCAGCACGGAAGACAAAACAGGCTCCTTCAACACTCAGATTATGTCTGCATTCAATGAGGAGGCGCAACCTGTCCCGATTGAGAACAGCACAGATGGGTTATTTTAACATTTCCCTAGAACCTGAAAGACCCAGAAGACTGACTTTCATGACTCAAAACTCTTGTTCTAGGTCAGAAACAGTGTGGAAGGGAAGGCCTGTGCTCTTCAGAATGCAATTTCTAGAAGAAATTTTTTTTTAATGAGTAATAAACACATTGGGGCAAAGCCAATAAAATGGACCAAATAAAATCGAAACTGAAAAACTTACTATTCACAAGCAGTATGTCCCCCTTTCAGGCCAAAGGGGACAAAGCAGGAACATACAGTTTAAAATATTTGAGTAATATCTTTCTGGAATGGCTGGCTTCAAATGAGCTTTCACAAGGGTTAAAGTGGGTTCATGTACTAAAAACCCACGCCGCAGTTTGCTCCATAAAGGAGTTACAGTATAAGTAACAAAAAGCTTTCCAGAAAATCAGAAAGACTGAGTAGGAAGTGAACAGAAGCCGGGATGTATCAACTAGGGAACATCTCACATCTGCTCACTAATAATGCTTTGAAAGTCATCGCCCTGATCCTGGCTAAGCAAAGAACACAACTTGGAAACCACTGTGTTTTCTCTTAACTAGTAATGCAAATAAATACAAATTATTGACTAAAACTTCACAGTCTCTGTCATTTTGAGTACGCTACAGGAAAGGGCATCAAATGCTGTTTTGGGAAAACTAAGACACTTGACAGATAAATGCTGTAACCAATCAGTGGGCAAAACCGAGCTCAGAGATTTGATCACCAACAATGAAAAACAAAATACAACTGACCTAGCAGAAGGACAAAAGGGCATGAACTTTTCACAGTCACTAAAGATCAGAGCTAGACTGATAAAATTTAAAAAGAAAGTCTATCTCATTTTTTGTTGTGCCCACACAAAGCATTGTCATTCCCATATTAAAAACTATTTAGTAAGGACTCCTCCCCCAGAAATGGAAATAACCATAAAGACAATTCCAAAATTACAAAAAAATACCCTCTTCAAAGGATTAGATTTATATATATATACACACGTGTGTGTATGTGTGTGTGTGTGTGTGTATAAAATTTTAGAAACAGTAGTTAGTTGTACATGAAAGTAAGCCAACAACTGAGTAATAAAATTTAGACAAGCTCTTACAAATTTTGGCAAGCTCCACCTTCGACCTTTCTGTGCTATCTCAATTCTATAGGGCACTGTATAACTCTGCTTGTTTATCTGCTTCTCCTGAAATTCTCCTGCTCTACGATTACTCTAACAATCATTTAGAATTCTAATGATTCCGCATATGAGACCTCAATTCTTATATTTTATAGCTTTTTAAAAAGGATTTTATTTATTTATTTTTAGATAGAGAGGAAGGGAGGGAGAAAGAGAGGGAGAAACATCAATGTGTGGTAGCCCCTTGCGCGCTTCCAACTGGGGACCTGGCCCACAACCCAAACATGCACCCTGACTGGGAATCAAACCAGTGACCTATCAGTTCACAGGAGGCCACTCAATCAACTGAGCCACACCAGCTCCTTTTTATAGATATGAATATCTGTAAATAATATATTCAAGAGCAATAATCTTGAGAATCTCGGACATTATAAGAATTTATTTTAAAATTCAAATTAAGATGAACCAAAAGAATGTAAAAGCTTAGAAAACTTTCAAGTGATATTTAAAGCTGATGGTCTAGTCTTACTATGTTCCAACACTGGTTCTTCAACACATATTTTGAGTAAATATTACACTGAATAACAATGTACATACACACACACACACCATTTCTCGACTTTAAAAAATTAGAGAAGCAGGACGTACCACAGGCCTTTTCAACCATGAAAAAAATAAAAAAACTTCTTTCTCACCCAGAGTCAACAAAGCAGGTGCTTTACGTGGCTGGAATTTCTGGCACGTCTGCTCGAGGACAGTAACATCTAACAGAACACAGACAGACAGAGTGAAGGAGTCCCAGAAATGCCTTTGTCATGAGTCTTCCTGGGTTCTAGCTACCATGTCTGTGAACATCTACTCGGTAACCACAAAGCAGGGCATGCTAGAGTCTGAAAGAAGGGGCTTTCTCTGCTCCACAAAAGCCAGTTTTTCAATAGCACAGAGGTCTAGTTCTGGTTTTCCCTCACTCTTCTGGATGAATCTAATCTAGTATCTGAAATTCAGCCCACTTATTTCTGCTACAGTGGATAACTTTATTCACATCAGACTGAAATCTCTGAAGAATTCCTTGTGATGCCCTTGAAATGATGGTATTGTTAGAAACAAAACACTTTTGGAGGTGAGAGATAACCTCTTTCAACATTAAACTGCTTTCCATTTATGTGGTTTGGCTTTATAGATAATAAAAATTTAGAATTTTATAACCTTTCTGATTTGTGTGAGTTGTAGGTTTCTTTTTTGTTTACTTTTTTATATTTACAACCCATCTTGAAGAATGACCTAATAAACAATGCCTCAGGGATACAGCAATCTGTGGTACCCACACCAGGATGCTGATCTCCAAGAGCTGTGAGCAACAGCACAAAACCCATTCCTGTACACCAGTACACATAATAAAATCAGCACCGCCTTTGCCATTGCCTGTCTGTGTGTTCATGGCTCCAAGAAGGTGAAACCAATAAATAAGAAACAGCTGAAGGTCATCTGTACCCAAAGCTTTTCAGCCCATCAAAACCAACTGGAGACACTTCAGCTTCAGGCAACTGCCAAGGTTCTCTCGCAGCTCCCATAATGTTTAATGTGCAATTACTTTTAACAAAAAGAGATCATGCAAAACATTCTGGGATTACAACCACCACTAAGCAGTGAGAAAGACAGAATTAGCACATTTTATGACACGTCTCTGTGCAAAGAATACAGACTTGGGATTGCTCTACAGGTAAGTCCGCTCATAAACAAACTGCCGGGCAGTTCCTACACAGTAGAAACTTAAGTATAAACTATCCTTGAATACTTGCACTTCTGTGAAAGCTACATGAAAAAGGATGTTTCTCGTGTACTCTTTGTTCTTAAGAAACAACCTAATCTCTATGTCCTCATATCTCCAAAATACATTACTAAATGAAAGAAGTGCAAAACAATGATTCATATGCTCCCATATATATACATGTTGTATATGCATAACGATGTCTGTAAGGAAACAGGAAAACAGTGGCAATCTCCCTGAAGGAGAACCAGGGACCAGAGGTGGAGTCTTATACTTCACTATATGCCCTTTTACAATGTTTTAAGTTTCTACCATATGACTGAAATGCTTTTTTCCAAGTTTTAAAATACCATATTTAAAACACATATGAGTAAGTACATTAAAATAATTTTAAGATATCCTAATGTACATATATATAATTTAAACATTACAACCCACTTCCAGGCAAGATGGAGGCATAGGCAGACATGGCTTGCCTCTTCCCACAACCACATCAAAATTGCAACTAAAATACAGAACAAGCATCACTCAGAACCATCAGAAACCAAGTTGAATGGAAGTCTGACAACTATGGAATTAAAGAAACCACATCCATCCAGACTAGTAGGAGGGGTGCAGACATGGAATGGGCTACTCTCTCACCCACCTGCAGTGGATAAAAATTCGGGAGAGATATCTTAGGAGAGAGGAGTCCCAGACACACACCAGAACCCCCAGCCCAAGATTCCAGTGCCAGGAAGATAAGTCCCACAATTTCTGGCTGCAAAAACCAGCAGAGATAGTCAGTGGAAGAAACTTCTGGAGACCCAAGGAATTCCTCTTAAAGAAACCACACACGGACTTACCTACTCTGACTCATGCCCTCTGAGCTCCAGCAGTGGCATCAGTAGGATATAAGGAGAAACTGAAGTGTCTGACATCAAGGCAAGCAGAGCCACTGTCACTCTTATTAACCTTCCTCCCACAGAACCAGCAAGCTCATGCCATATCCGAGACTCCATCAACCTGGCAAAAACCATTTAACCCTCCTTGGAGATCCCAAAGACTTGGCCCCACCCAACTTATAGGCCCAACCAAGCCCCTTTTCCATTCGAACGGCTGGCCTTAGATCATGCTTCACAACTTCCTAAATCCTACCAAACAAGCAGAGCAGCCTCAGTGAGCCCCGGGTGTGACACTAGCAGCAGCCAGCTTAGATTCACAGCATGGCTTCACCTGGGAATCTCCAAACCCAGCACAAGTATAGAACCCATCTCAGATTACTTTACAGCTCAGGTGCCCCAGAGAGAAACACAGGTGAGGGCTGACCCTGGCCTGTACCACCCAGGAAACCCCAGGGCCAATGCACCCAGTGGACAGCTACAGACCACATCAGGGCACCAGCACCCTGCCCCTGCACAGCTGATCCTCCACAGAGGGCAGACGTGGGTGGTCAGTGGCCATAGCCAGTCTTTGCAGCTGAACGGCCTGGGTAAATCCTTCCCATTGATTGCCAACAGCAACCAAGGCTCAACCACAAGAGGAGGATGTACTCTCAGCTTGAATGACAGGTGATGCTGTGCCACTGGACCCTGCAGGACATCTATTACATTAGGCCACACTATCAAGACACAGAGTCAAGGCAGCTCTACCTAATACAGAGAAATGAACCCAGGGAGGCTGCCAAAATGAAGAGACAAAGAAACATGGCCCAAGTGAAAGAACAGATCAAAACTCAAAAAAAAAAAAAAAAAAGTTAAATGAAATGGAGATAAGCAATCTATCAGATACAGAATTCAAAACACTGTTTATACAGATGCTCAAGGACCTTAGTGAGGACATCACCAGCATAAAAGAAGATCCAGTCAGAAATGAAGGAAACACTAATTGAAATCAAGAACCATTTACAAGGAAACAACAGTAGAATGGATGAAGCCTAGAATCAAATCAATAACTTGGAACACAGGAAGAAAAAAACAACCATGCAGAACAACAGGAAAAAAATAATTTAAAAAATGAGGATAGTATAAACAGCCTCTGGGACAACTTTAAGAGGTTCAACATTCGCCTCATAGGGGTGCCAGAAAGAGGAGAGAAAGAGCAAGAAATTGGAAATCTATCTGAAAAAAATAATGAAAGAAAATTTCCCTAATTTCGTGAAGGAACTAGACATGCAAGTCCAGGAAGTGCAGAGAATCCCAATTATGATGATGCAAAGAGGCCCACTCCAAAACACATCATTGCTAAAAGGCCAAAGGTTAAAGATAAAGAGAGACTCTTAAAAGCAAGGGAAAAGGCCCTGGCTGGTGTGGCTCAGTGGACTGAGTGTGAGTCTGCGAACCAAAGGGTCGCCCGTTTGTTTCCCAGTCAGTGCACATGCCTGGGCTGCAGCTGGGACCCTAGAGTGGTGCACTCAAGAGGCAACCACACATTGATGTTTCTCTCCCTTTCTCCCTCCCTTCCCCTATCTCTAAAAATAAACAAAAACATTTAAAAATTGTAAACATGTTATCTGGAAAACCTAGTGAATAAATTATTTATGGGTGCTGCTTATGCAATAAAAACAATACAGACATCTGATTGGTGGACCCATAATCAAAGGAAATGCCTAGATTTTTCATCAAAAGACTGTTGACTATACAGTCATGTTTTAAGTTAAAATAAAAATGTCTAATAGATGTATCATTTTAAGATTCCCAGACTTAAATGACTTTTTCAATTATTTAATTCACTACCCTATTAAGTTACAGAAAGAACTTCTGCTCTATATGTAATTTTAAAACATCCACTAAAATCTAAGCTATTAAAAAAAACTATCTCTACATAACCTAAAGAAAAAATATTATCCAGTAGTAAAGCAACCGAGCTACACAAATTTTAAAAAAACACCACTTACAACTGCTGCCACGTAAGTCACCCAAAGGGTTAGACTTTCAGAGTCTTACGATTTCGCCTGCACTCCTTTTCCCTAACACCACTTTTCTATTCAGAGGCAAGACATGCAGTGGGCAACACCAACTGCAGTGGGCAACACCAACTGCAAGTGGCGATGGCTTGTTTTTGGAGGATCAGAGAGATTTTCATTCACATAAGGCCTTCGA
Source organism: Tonatia bakeri (assembly GCA_004024845.1). Classification (NCBI taxonomy): domain Eukaryota; kingdom Metazoa; phylum Chordata; class Mammalia; order Chiroptera; family Phyllostomidae; genus Tonatia; species Tonatia bakeri. The sequence goes on from PVIA01000898.1 coordinate 276,138, forward strand.
ATCATAAATAAAACTATTTCAAGAAAACCGATGTGAATTGTTTACAATACTCTATTAATAAGAGAATATAACCTATATCCAATAAAAGGCCATTCCATTTTAGCCTCAGCCATGCTTGACAATGCCCAGGAAGTTTTTGGAAAAAGTTTTTTCTTGACAATGATAAGCATGACTTTGCATCCTGAGTTCACTTTGATTCTATAAGCAAACCTCCACTGCCTTTGTATTATGGATACAATAACCCACATTCCGGGAAATATTAGAAGCTCTGATGGGAAAATGTTACCTGTCACATTTCCAGTTTTAATCTTCCTTGTCCTGCTTCTAAACATCCTCTACGCATTATAGTTACCTGAATGCCACTGCACTTTCTAACACCCTATTCAGTTTGGTTTCCTCCTCTCTGCTCTGTTAAAACCAGTCTTCACTATTCAGCTAAGTCACTGTTTCAAAATATTTTGCCAAGTTCCAGCCAAGAAACCATAACTAAGAAAACAACATGACTTGTGCAAATCTATACTTCACCCAGAGAAAGGAGCCTGAAACTTCATATTCTAAACCAGAAGTTACAAGATGAAGCCTCAGGAACCACACACATTCAGCCAACAGGTTCTTTTTATTCGGCCCGCAGTATCTAACAAGAATGTTGTTGCCAATGTTTAAAAATCAGAGATGTAACATTAAAAATCTGTGTCCTGACCTGGCTGTGTGGCTCAGTGGATTGAGTGCTGGCCTGTGAATCAAAGGGTCACTGGTTCAATTCCCAGTCAGGTCACATGCCTAGGTCGTGGGCCAGGTCCCCAGCAGGGGGCACTAGAGAGGCAACCACACATTGGCAGTTCTCTTCATTCTCTCCCTCCCTTCCCCTCTCTAAAAATAAATAATAAAATCTTTACAAAAAAAAATCTGGGTCCTCATGAAAAACTGGAAGATCTAACATTAGGCCAGCACTCCCACAAGAAATTAACTGGAGGTAATTACTGGCTATCCAGTTTACATGGGGTATGTGCCCTTCAATTCAAAGTAGTCTCTATTACTTCCCCACGGACCAAATCTGGGACAATTTGAGCACCAAAATAAATAATTATAATAATGTATAACCTACTGAATAAAATTAAAATCAATGAGTCTACACAATAAAAAACAAAGAAACAAAAAAAAAAAAAAAAAAAAAAACCAACCAAAAAAAAAAAAAAAAAAAAAAAAAAAAAAAAAAAAAAAAAAAAAAAAAAAAGAAATGTCCTTCCTTATAGTAAAATGCCAATTAAGAAATACAGTATTATAGATAGAGTTAGGAATGAAAACAACCATTTTGCAACCATGAAGGTAATAACTAATTCCAATTAGAATCATCAATGGATGTTAAAGCCATTTGGCAACACTCTAAAGAGGAACAGCACAGGGTTTCAAAGTACCTCCCACAAGTAACTTATTAATTACAAAGGGGGAAAAAACACAACTTTTCAGTTTAGTATTTGGCAGATATCATCTTAATCTCAACCAAGTGATCAAATTAACACTACCAAAAATGGGACAAAATGACATCATGTGCCTTCTATAATGATAAAATAGACACTATGTGCTTCCTCATATAATGCAGTGAATCACAATATCACTTCTGTGACATTCCAGCCAAAAACTTATAACTTGAATCTAATCATGGGATAACATCAAACAAGGCCAAATTGAAGGATATTCCACAAAATACACTGCCTGTACTCTTCAAAAATATCAGTACCATGAAAGACATAAAGAATTGACAAAAGCAATGCATATTATAGACCAGCTTGTAGATCAGGAATAAAAATAAACCATCATAACAGACATTTTTGGACAATGGTAAAACTTGAATATAGTATTGTATCTTTATTAAATTTCCTAGATTTGGTGATCATACTATGGTTATGTAAGAAAATGTCCTTGTTCTTGTGAAATAAAAGCTGAAGCATTTAGGAATCAATGGACATGGTGTCTACAATGACTCTCAATGGTTCAGCTAAGTTCACACACATGAGAGAGAGACGGATGCATGGATGGACCTGAAGAAATAAGCCACTCAGAGAAACACAAGTAGCAATTATTTCGCTCGTATTTGGAATCTAATGAACAAACTGAACTAACAAGAAGAATAGAAAAAGACTCATAGATAGAAAGCGAGGTGCAGTTCTGGGGGGAAGCTGAGAGGGTATGCAGAGATTGAGAAGAAAGAGAGAAACAACTCATGGACACCAACAACAGTGGGTAACTGCAGTGAGGAGGGGGCATGGGGGGCATAAATGGTAATGGAAAAAATACAATAAAAATAATTTTTTTAAATAAATAAATAAAAATTACACCAGAGAGAGAGAAAGAGAAGAATGATAAAACAAATGTGGCCAAATGTTAACAACTGGTGAACTGTTCTTCAAAAAGCTCTGAATATTTCTTGAAACTCTTTCATAAGGTAGACATTATTTTAAAATAAAAAGTCAAAAACAAAACCTCTAATGACTATGCATCTCAGAATAACAAAGGCTTTACAATGGCCTGCAAGACTTTGCACAATCTGGCCTCCTGTTAAGTCTCTAACACCATCTGCTGCTACACTCCTGCTCTCTCGCTCCATTCCACCCACCAGCTTCCTTACTGCTCTTGAACAAAGCAGACACATGTTTGTCTCCGAACCTTTATACTTCCCGCACCCTTTGCCTAATTATTTCCCCTACAGTTATTAAGATGGGTCACTCAGAGAGGCCTGAACTAACCACTCTATTAAAAATTGACACTTCCCTTCCCCAAATACCGTCCTCTTCCTATTGTATTTTTCTCCATGGACCATATTATCAGCTTACATATTATAAATTTTATTTATTTAATTACCTCTCTTTCCCCATTAAAATATAAGTTCCATTGTAGGAAGAATTTTTACCTGTTTTGTCCACCACTGTATCTCTAGGCCCTGGAACAATACCTGGCACACAGCAGGCTCTCAATAAATACATGCTGAGTGAATGAATTTTACGTGACTTGTCTGGGTCATTCAATTAACATGTTTCCTTCTGATCTCCTTCATTATTAAGTACAAACCTGCTGCTCACATTCATGTAACCTCTCACTTACAAAAACAGTTCAGCTATAATAAACGACGGAAAGAAGCAACACATCCTCATTTTCTTAAATACAGTTGTTTTTTTTTTTCAAATACAGGAGTGGGCAAAAGGTTTACAGTCATGAGTACGTGAAACACAGAGTTTATTCTTGTACTATTATTTATTATGTTATTTATTTGTACTGTAACTGTAAACCTACTTTTGCCCAACCCTGTATATGAACAATCATTGTTTGTGAATCCTTAATTTTACTGTCAAGCTAAGGAAGGGCAGAAATAACTCTCCCGAATGACAGAACAGAACTGATAGAAAGTCAGCTTCCCATGCACATTGCCTCCTGCCCCTTTTTAACATCAACCAGAAGAGATTATTATCACGATGCACAGTTACCCTCACAGACTGGAGTGCCCAACAGTAGGCCATGATAATAGCCAACAAAAAATGGTACCCTGCCCTGGCTAGTGTGACTCAGAGGATTAAGCACTGGCGCTGGTTCGAGTCCCAGTCAGGGTACATGCCTGGGTGGCTGGCCAGGTCCCCAGCTGAGGACATGCGAGAAGCAACTGATCAACATATGTCTCACACATTGATGTTTCTCTCCCTCTCTTTCTCCCTCCTTCCCCCTTTCATAGTCCATTGGTTTCCCACCCACCACAGACCTGAAAAAGATCTGAGTTTTGCTCAAATTGTAATAGCCCTTGATCTTTATAGTCAGCCCCATTGTTTCTGATATGGAAAGGGAGGACCTATGCAGGAAGAGAGCTCTAGTAAGCACTGACTTACGCTGTGAGTAGAGCAGGATTTGAAACTCCAGAAGAGCACAAGTAAAAAGTTGAAACACGTTCTCCACCCCAAGCAGTTCAAAGACCTCTCTGACAGGAAAGTCGAATAGGGGAAGCTCATTGGTACTTGGTCTCTGGCAGATTATTGGCCCATAGACCCCAGAAAACTTCAAGGACCGGCCAGGAGGCGGGAGTGGCACCTCGTAGAGTACATTGTATATGTAGCTCTCAAGGGGCAGTGGAGGGGGCTGAGGTGAAGTGACTGCCTGGTGAAGTTGTTCCAGAACACTCCGACATGCTTTCATGAAGGACATGGGTGTGATGAGGCAGATGCATTTAGAGACATACAGCGTGTCTCGGCTAATGTCATAGGAGTTGAATCGCTGCAGCTTGGTCCCAGGAGTGCCTTCACCATCCTCCATGTCACTGTGGTCTCGGCCATCAGCAGAGTGAGCATATATGACATCATACTCAGCATTATGCATGTGGTAAAGCGTCTGCATTGCACTGCAGATCTGCTTGCTAGTCACCTCCTCATAAAACGTGAGGGCAAACCCAAATGTCCGAGAGCCGTCCTCCCTTGTGATAATAAAGGCATGGAACTGGGGCTCCCTGGGATCAGCCTGGGTCTTGAATGCCAGCCCTTTCGGCATGCACAGCTGCAAAAGATAACAAGAAAACAGGTGGTGAGAATAATCACTGCTGACCCTCTTTGCAGAAACCCATCACTACTTATTCACTTAGACAGCAGCCACTGTCCTGGGTGTTTGGGATATCAAGATCAGCATAGCAGACTATCTGCTCTAAAGATCTCTCATTCTAAATAAGAAACACTGCCCCAACTGGCGTGGCTCAGTGGATTGAGCACCAGCCTGCAAACCAAAGTGTTGCTGGTTTGATTCCCAGTGTAGGGCACATGCCTGGATTATGGGCCAGGTCCCAGTTAGGGGGTGCGTGAGAGGCAACCACACATTGATGTTTCTTTCCTTCTCTTTCTCCCTCCCTTCCTCTCTCTAAAAATAAATAAATAAAATCTTCTAAAAAATAAATAAGAAACACAAGTAAATACAATGATAATGGAGTTATCAGAACTATACAGAAGTATATATAAAGTGCCAGGAAACAAAGAACAGACAATTCAGCCTAGGAACATCAGAAAATGCTCCACAGATGAGGTTATGCTACAATTCATCAAGTGGACAAGGGAAAGAAGGATACTTGAGGGGCAGGAAGAAAATGCACAAGATGAGGTAAAAGAGAACAGCATGATAGCATGTATTGAGAGATGATGCTAGAAATATATCTAAAAACCAGACAGGTGCAGCTTTGTATACAAAAATAAAATCAAGTTTTAGACTAATCAGTTCACAGAACTTTGTCATCAATAACACCTTCTCTGTTCATAGAAAAAAGGGTGCTCATTTCATAAGCAAGGAGATAGCAATCAGGAAAAAGATGTTCTTTTTTCACTTTAACTCCAATACTATAAGCATCTCAATACTATAAGCAACCAATAGCTCAATACCACAAAAAAAGTTTGCTGATCCAATACTATGTATTTGTACATGCATAGTAAAGAAACTTGGATAGCTAATCAATGACCTGAATCAATCAGTCCACATTTTCATTTTATATAAACCTAGCTACACAAACTACCAGCAACTTAATTTAATAAATACTAGGACTCACATTATGTTATATCCTTGAACTTGACCTCCCAAAGCCTATGTGTTTTTAGACTATAACATGTTGGCTTATAGTCAAGATGGCAAAGTAGGCAGACGTGGCTCGCCTCTTCACACAACCACATTAAAATTGCAACTAAAATATAGAACAACCATTATTGAGGAAGGTCAGAAATTGAGTTGAATGGAAGTCTGATAACAACGGAATTGAAGAAACCACATCCATCCAGACTGATAGGAGGGGCGCAGATGCAAAATGCGCTGGCCCCACACCCACATGTATAAAAATTCAGGAGGGATATCTCAGGAGTGAGGAGTCTCAGACACACACCAGAACCCCCAGCCCAGCCCAGGATTCCAGTGCAAGGAAGACAAGTCCCCACAACTTCTGCCTGCAAAAACCAGTGGGGATTAAGTTAGTGGAGGAGGCTGATGGAGCCCTAAGCAGTTTCTCTTGGGGAACCCACACATGGATTCACCTATTCTGACTCACTCCCTCTGGGCTCCAGCACCGGGGTGGCAGCTCGAAGGGCACTAGTGGTATACCGGAAGAAACTAAAGTCTCTGGCATCGAGGTGAGCAGAGGACTTTGTCCCTTTGCTGAGCCCTCCCCACAACAGAGCTGGTAGGCTGGTGCCATATCTGAGACTCCATCAACCTGGTTAACACTGTGTGATCCACCTTGGAGATCCACAGAAGCTCTATCCCACCCAACTTACGGGGCCCACATGGCTCATCTTGACTCCTAAATCCTATCAAACAATCAAGAGCAGGTGGCAGTGGGCCCCAGGCATGACACTAGCAGCAGCCAGCTTAGATTCACAGCATGGCTTCACCTGGGAATCTCCAAACCCAGCACAAGTATAGAACCCATCTCAGATTACTTTACAAGCTCAGGTGCCCCAGAGAGAAACACAGGTGAGGGCTGACCCTGGCCTGTACCACCCAGGAAACCCCAGGGCCAATGCACCCAGTGGACAGCTACAGACCACATCAGGGCACCAGCACCCTGCCCCTGCACAGCTGATCCTCCACAGAGGGCAGACATTGGTGGTCAGTGGCCATAGCCAGTCTTTGCAGCTGAATGGCCTGGGTAAATCCTTCCCATTGATTGCCAACAGCAACCAAGGCTCAACCACAAGAGGAGGATGTACTCTCAGCTTGGATGACAGGTGATGCTGTGCCACTGGACCCTGCAGGACATCTATTACATTAGGCCACACTATCAAGACACAGAGTCAAGGCAGCTCTACCTAATACAGAGAAATGAACCCAGGGAGGCTGCCAAAATGAAGAGACAAAAACATGGCCCAAGTGAAAGAACAGATCAAAACTCCAAAAAAAGAGCTAAACAAAATGGAGATGCACAATTCAAAACACTGTTTACAAGGATGCTCAAGGACCTTAGTGAGGACATCACCAGCATAAAAGAAGATCCAGTCAGAAATGAAGGAAACACTAATTGAAATAAAGAACCATTTACAAGGAAACAACAGTAGAATGGATGAAGCCTAGGATCAAATCAATGACTTGGAACACAGGAAGAAAAAAAACAACCATGCAGAACAACAGGAAAAAAATAATTTAAAAAATGAGGATAGTATAAACAGCCTCTGGGACAACTTTAAGAGGTTCAACATTCGCCTCATAGGGGTGCCAGAAGGAGGAGAGAAAGAGCAAGAAATTGGAAATCTATCTGAAAAAATAATGAAAGAAAATTTCCCTAACTTTGTGAAGGAACTAGACATGCAAGTCCAGGAAGTGCAGAGAATCCCAATTATGATGGATGCAAAGAGGCCCTCTCCAAGACACATCATTGCTAAAAGGCCAAAGGTTAAAGATAAAGAGAGACTCTTAAAAGCAAGGGAAAAGAAGTTAGGTACCCGAAGCTTGCTAAATTTGAGGGGGGACGGGGAAATGAGTGAAGAGGTAAGGGTATTAAGAAGCGCAAATAGGTAGTTACAGAGTAGCCATGGGGATGTAAAGTGCAGTTTAGGATATGGAATGGCCAAAGAACTTATACACATGATCCACGGACATGAACAACAGTGGGAGGACTACCTGAGGGAGTGGAGTGTACTGTAATGGTAAGAGGATCAAAAGGGGAAAAAACACGACAACTATAATAGCATAATCAATAAAATGTAATTTTAAAAAAGAATGTAACAGGTTAAAATTAAATAAGCACTCGTCTAGGCATCAAATCCTTGAGGCTTTATAAAACTCAGTTATCTCATCTGTGAAATAAAGGTAATACAGTATACTCTGCTTATTTCACAGGGTTATTGTGTATATTGAACAAGATCATCCCTAAAAACTATAAAAAGCTATTAAAAATTAACAGAGGTAGTACTGATACAAGTATGCAGTTAAGAACAGAGCTCTAAAACCAGACTATGGTGTTCAAACTACAGCTCAATTGCTTCTATCTTATGACCTTGGACACATGACTTAACCTCTTTGGATATTAGTTTCCTCACTTGTAAAATACTGCATATGTCTGTATGTTTACTTAATATTATCTACATAAGGAGTATTATGAAAATTAAATGAGTTAATTCATGTAAAATGCATATCATAGCAAATGCTAGTAGTGCTAGGCATTTGCATATCATGTAAAATGCCTAGCACAAGGTGACTCAATGTAAGTTAGCTTATTAAAAGTAGTACTTTTCTACATGTCCTATCTAAAATTATGAGGAAACAAAAATGGTCATTTCTGCCACATCACTCAGGCATATATAACACAGATTGATAGAAAATTGCTTTAAACCTCACTCTTCACGTACTCTCAATACTATAAGCAAGCAATAGCTCAGTACCACAAAAAATGTTTGCTGATCCATTACTATGTATTTGTCTCACACAACAGAAACACATTACGACTTTCAGTATTTTGATACATGTATTCTGAATATTTGATATATTCATCAAAATGCAGAATCATGAACAATATGCATTCAATTCCTTTTTCAAAATTTATTCTATAAATTCTCGTATTTGTGGCTAACAAATACTAACCATTCCCACTGCATCTTGGTCAAAGGGATTCCATTCTACGTTCTCAGGATATCGTGCAAGGACCTTAGACTTGAATGTTCGTCTCAATGGTGTCTGCTCAAAATTTTCCCCTACAAGAAAAAAAAGAGAAGTAAATCATTTCCACAAAGTCTCTTGAAATCACCAGGCTATGAATGTCTGAGCTTGGTAGTCCGGCAATGTACAGAAATGAACGCAAAGCAAGACAGAAATGCCGACCATCTAAGAATAGGAAAGGCATCAAAGTTTTTAGGTAAGTAAAGAAGCTGAAAAGTTTAGCATGGTTAATACTGACACCAAAACCTATCATTTCTTTCCATTAAAATGAAAACGATTACTAAAAACCCAATGGTTAATTTTCTTGGGATAGAAGGGAGAAAGCACAAAGAATGATAAAGGATTATATCCATCTTTTCTTTTTTTGTATGCCCTCTTTAGTTTGCTTAAAGTCAACTAATAACAGCATTGAAGCATAGATGATTTTAAATTCAGAATGAAATATGCATTTCTATGATCTCTAAAAAAATGCAAAGGGACTAAAATATTCAAGAACAGTTAAGAACGCAGATTTCAAGGTAAATCTAATAAGCAATTTTGCCAATTCCAAATCATTGCAATTTCTGAAATACTCCTTTGTTTCCCCCTTCTTCCCCCTAAAAACATTAGAGCATGTTGAAATAAGAATATTACAGTGAAAAGAGGAAGAACCAAAGAACCTACCACCTAGAGGGATACAAACGCGAAAAGTCTACTAGTGAAGGCGCAAGAAAGTTAGAAGGTCAAAGGGTACAAGATGCAACAGAAGAGACATATGTAAGAGGAACCAGAGAGCTTTGTGTATTCTCAATTTTCTTTTGTTTTTACCTTCAGTTGTACTGGAAATGAAAGGGCTGGTACCATCCCTGGCTTTAGAAGCCTGTATGTACTGGCATAAAGCTATATGACAAATGAAATAACACAGTATTACAATAAAGTAGTGTGATTCAAACATTTTGACCATGACTCCAGTATGAAATAAATTTTTCAACATGAAGTAATACACAGACATAATATATATCTAAATTTATCTAAAACAAAAATTTCACAAAATACTTACCCTTATTATGTCACACCCTCTTATAAATTCTATTCTACATCATTGAAATTAAATAAGCTAACTGCAGACCTACCAACAGTTACAATTCAGTTTGAAAAACATTACAATACAGAACAATGGGATGAAGAGCTCAACCAGTATCAAATTACTATAAAGTCACTAGTGCTATACTCAAAAGTACGCTGCCCCAAATACTGCTTTCCTTAAGGGGTTATGGAGTGAAGGACAAAGTAAATGTGCCTAAATATTTCAAACAAATAAATGTAGTAGGAGCCACAGAAAAATATGTAGGAAACATAATCAAGGACAATTCAATTGAATTCTATATCTATTTACTGAGTAATTATGCTATACAAGGACCTTAAGTACTGTGGGGGACAGAGATAAACCAGATGAAGTGCCGATGCTCAAGGACCCTACTGTCAAATACATAAGGAAAAAAACATACAAAAGAACCATTTCATAGGGAGGCTCCAGATCTTCGGTCTATTTGGTCTACCTATTCAGACACACTTGTACAGGATCCCGTTCACATGCTGTAGTGATATAATAAATTCTGTTCCAACTATAGTTTTAAAAGAGTTGGTTCAAAATCCAAAGGAGTTGGTGATTACTATGAAAGATGCATTCTTCATCAACACAGAATTGGGGTGACCTAAAGTCAGACAGTCCTTCACTCTAAATCACCCCAGAGGCAATGCAACAATTTCTAAAAAAGGAGAGTTTGTAATAATTCTAAGGGACTTGTCCCAGAAACTAACAATGATGAGAGTCAGAAAGTTATTGCTTTCAAAACTAAAATCTTTGCTTCCACTCTCTCAGGTTCTGTCCATCATCACTGGAAGCCCACTTATTCAACCTCTGACAAGGCTCAACTTTTTGTCAGTAAAACAAGTACCACAATTTCAATCCCTCTCATTTCCTGATTCCTTCTTCCAAACTGATTTTTCTGGAACTCTTTTCCAATAAATTCCATCTCTCAAAATACATTTGGTTATCTTTTTTTAAATGATTTTATTTATTTACTTTTAGAGAGATGAGAAGGGAGGGAAAGAGAGAAGGAGAGAAACAGCAATGATCGAGAGATACGTCAGTCAGTTGCCTGTCACCCCCAACCCAGGATGTGGCTGGCAACCCAGGCATGTGCCCTGATGGAGAATCGAACCAGCAACCTTTTGGTTCGCAGGCCAGTGCTCAATCCACTGAGCCACACCAGTCAGGACCATCTGGTAATCTTCACTAAAGACTGGCAAAATCAGCAGGCAGCCGGTACCAGTGGCAGCAACAAAGCCCTACAGCTATGTAGAGCTCTTCTCAGAGCTTTCGGCGACTCCTGCAAAGAGCCCACTCATGGCAAGTCTGAATTTACAGTACAAAGTAATTAAACAGCAAGCAGACGACATAATGATCTTGTCTACAGTCTGAGATTCTCAGAATGTATTTTTAAACTGTATTCAGTTCTAAGAGAAGATAAGAATTTCTTCCTGCTAAGCTTCTTCAGTTTTGTCAGTTTGCTCATTTCTTCCTAAACTAGGCTAGAAAATCCCCTCGGTAAAAACCACAAAATATATGAACATACAGTAAGTCCTTACTTAACATCATCAATAGGTTCTTGGAAACTGCAACTTTAAGCAAAAAGATGTATAATGAGCTAATTTTACAATGGGCAAATTGATATAAACTAGAATTAAGCTCCTACTGCATATTTCTGGTCACAAAAACATCACCAAACTCCTAAATAAAGACCCCAAACACTTCTAATATTATTGAATAATATCCTAATATTATTCTAACATAACTGAATAATAATATTCTAACATAACTGAAATAAATGTGACCTATATATATACTTAAGAGAGATAAAATAGTAGCATCTCCCCAACCCCCAAATTTAGGTATGACCTCACATATGATCTTAACTGGAAATAAATAAGGTATAATTAATCAATTGAGATGAGATCATACTGGATTAAGGCAGACCCTAAATCAGTAAGAGCGTCCTTGTCAAGAGACAGCAAAGGACACACGGAGACACTCAGAGAGAGGGCATGTGAAGACGGAAGCAGAGGTTGGAGATGCATCCACAAGCCAGGGAATGGGAAGGATCGCTGGCGGCCACCAGAAGTGAGAAGAGGGGCCTGGAACAGATTCTCCCCCAGATCTTCCAGAAGAAACAAACCCTGGCGATACCTTCATGTCAGGCTTGTAGTCTCCAGAAATGAGAAAATAGATTTTTTAAATCACCCAATTTGTGGTTTTATTTTGCTTTTTTTTTTTTTAGTGTCTTAAGGTAGAAGTTTCAGGTACCAATTTGAGACCTTTCTTCTTTCCCAATAAAAACATTTAATACTACAAATTCCCCTATAAGCTATGTTAGCTGAGTTCCACGGATTCTGTATGTTGTATATTCACTTTTGTTCAGCTGAAAATACTTTCTAATTTCCTTTGAGACTTTCTCTTCGACCCACATATTATTTATAAGTGTGTTGTTTAATTTCCATATACTTGTAATTTTTCTTGCTATTGATTTTTGGTTAATTTCATTATGGTCAGAGAACATATTTTATATGACTTCAATCTTTTAAATTTGTTAAGATGTGTTTTATGACACAGGATACGGTCTATCTCATAGAAAGTTCCATGGGTGCTTGGCAAGAACGTGTATTCTACTGTTGTTAGGAATCCTATAAATATCAATTAAATAAATTCAAGTCAAGTGATGTCTGGACACCTGGAGCAGAAAAAATGGCAAGCTCACAGTTCTATGATACTTTGAAATCTAGCCTTCTTCAATGCACTGCTGCTGTTTACTTTTCAGAGCCCTCCAACAGCGGCTCCATACACTGTGTCCAGGTTTTGTAGCTGTATTCACTGGGAGACAGGGCAGAGTGTGCTTTCTTTACGTTACTTGGAACCAGAACTTGTTGATAAACTTTGAACCAGTAATCCTTCTCTGGAGCAGCTATTCTTAGAAGATAATCCAGAAGAAATATATGTGTGTGTGTTTTCACAATAACAAAATTAAAAAAACTTACAAGGCCAAAAAAAAAAAAAGAAAGATAAAATAAAAACAAGTAAGATCATTATATTCTACCCCACTTATTCCAGTTCAGAATTACAGGTGGCCATCGGACAGCCCAAGGCAAGACCCGACCGTGGGCGGGGCACCATTCCACTGCAGGGAGCACGCACACCCCACACTCACTCAGACTCAGACAATGTAGATGCTCCAACTCAACTGACACAAATATCTTTACAACGTGGGGAGAAACCAGAGTACCCAGAGAAGACCCATGCAGAATGGGGAGAATGTGCCAATTCCAGAGAGACAGTAGCCCTAGCACGAAATCAATTTCCCCCCCTTATCAATATTATAACAAAATGACATTGAATGAAACGATGTCATTTGAGGACATGGTATATATAGGAATTAGGGCAGTTACCAATGTCCTACAGGAAAGCATTTAGAATAAAATATATTTTTTTGGGGGGGAGGAGTGGGTGAAGGTAGAAGAAGGTATAAGGGAGATAAATGGTAATGAAAAATACAATAAAAATAAACTATTAAAATAAAAATAAAACAAAAAAATACTTTCCTAAGATGGCTATGAGGTGCCCCCTAAGACATGATACGCACTGAAAGGATGGAACAGAGGATTATTTAAGAGGAGACTGTTAAACAACCAGTGAGATGAAGCCAGAGGTAACCATGACGAGCTGACCTGCAGCGTAGACAGACAGGAAGGGAGGCTATGAATCATGGGGAGAAGTGGCCTTTAGGCCCTCTGTCCTTACCATCACCACCTCTCCACCGCTTGCCCCTTCTTCAAACAAGCTGAGTAAAGAAGTCTTGTTAAAGATAAAGAGGCAGGCTGTAAGTAAAGGAACCACAGAGATCCAATCTCAGGCAAAAGTCCTTCTATGTATTAGTCTGAGCAAGGGTAGCGGAAGCATAATTATTTTCACTCCAAGGGGAAAGGAGGTGTACAAAGCAGAGTTATAAGGGACCTAAGAACAAATCATGTTTATTACAGCTACCTTATAAAGAGTGTCAGAAAGGCAACAGACGAAAGAGACATACAAACCCAAGATATTTTTTATTAAAAAACAACTGAATTTTTCACCACTTTACTAAGGGCTGAGTTTTGAGAATAAGCAGTTGAGATTTAATGACTCAGGAACACATACATTAGCCCTGCCTCCTGAAACCTGCATGCATGTCACAGGCTAAATAATAAATATTTAGACCTTTGAAAAGTTAAACAATATTAGGTTTATCACAAGCTCAACTGTCCTATTTTCCTAGAAACATCAACTAATTATTTGCCCAACACATACAGAATATACAAATACTGGCAGGTCTGAATATCACAACTAAGGCCCATTTCTAACAACTACTTAAAAATTAGTCAACTAGGTATCAGTTTATCTTTGTAAATCTACCATCAGGAAAGTACAGTTCAGATAAATCATAACAGACTTTTTTTTAAAGTTTGCATGCCTTAAAAAGACATCTAATAGGTTCTTTGTTTACTTGTTCTGCTTTGACCAAGCCAGAAACAAACTGACATTTGTACTGCTATTTGCCTGTTGGTAATAGTTTAATTTGAATAATGCTGCACAAGGGATGCTTATGCTGAGAAGCTTCTAAGGAACCCTCTAAAGTCTCTGAAATGGTTCATTAAACTTTGCATAAAGATATGTGTATTTTTCTGGGGAGAGGACACTAATTTTACCAGGCCCAAAGGGTCCCCTGACCCAAAAAGGTTAGAAACCCCAGGCCCAAAACAAAAGTGTCACAGGAACTTGTCACCTCACCACATCGACACCAATCCTACAGTTTAATTCACATTACCTAGAGCAAGAGTGATGAAATTCTTTTCCTCCGGGAACTGATACAGCCAGGTTATTATGCTATCCTTTGCATACTGGCATCCTGGGATATCCTAGAATTGATCCTGTTTACACTAGTCACCAATTCAGTGTCACTCATGCTATAATCAGCTTACTTCCAGCACTAAAAGATGTCACTGCATACTCCCTGTTACAAACACTCCTGAACCAGACTGCCCACCAGAACAGTATTACCACCAACTCACACTTCCGTTTCTGGTGCATGCTGAAGACCCAACTTGTGTTTTCAATTCATTCACTGTCCCAGCATGTCAATTCTCTCTCCTCCCAATGATTTCTGAGCACTTGTACAAATCAGAGGTCACCTCCTGTCATCTGACTGATGGGGCACAATGTAGTAAGAGGAGGGAATGCCAGTTTCTAACTAAGTGAGCATTAGTCTTGTTATTTTGGGGTGAGCACTTCATTATAATCAGCACTTTTTAAACAAAGACATCTTTTTAAAAACACAGTAAGGCTAGCAAAGTTTTGGTAGGCATAAAAACCGTCTAACACTGCATTCTACTCACCCCTCTCCCTTGATTCTTCTGTATATGAAGCTGAAGTGAATGTATGGCTCCCGCAGCACCAACTGAAGAACAGTGCTCTTTGGAGCGACAGCCTGTGCCTTGGCCCGTCACCAGCTGACTGCACTGCTCAGGAGTCAGACATTCAGAGACCAACACCCAGAGTGCAGGCGGTGAGCGGCCCTTACCTTGGACAGGCCACAAGGCCTCTTTAAGGCACTAACTAACCCAGGACAGCTGCTCACCAGGCTTTTCAACGGAACAGCAATAGAAACCATCTGTTACTGCTGTTTTCCCCTTGAGGCAGATTAGTTCATTTTCCTTCTCAACCTATTTTCTTTGTGAGATGATTTTAGATTTGTATATACGAACATTACTTTTACTAATAATTTGCCTCCTGCTTGACATTTTTCAGGCACCAACCTAGTCCAACTCATGTGCCTACTTACTCTAAAATATACTGTTTTAACAAGGGGAGGTTTGAGAACCTATCCAGATAGGACTGCTCCAAACCACAGCTAGAACAGAACTTTTTGGTAGCAAGATACCAAGTGTAGATATCTTTCAGCCCATCTGAATGCCCAAAAGGGCACACATCTGGCAGGCAACGTCTAAGTGCCGGAGACGATGTGGTGAAAAGGGGACCCCCATACACTGTTGGTAGGAATGTCAATCAATCTAACCACTATGGAAAACAACATGGAGGTTCCTCAAAAAATTAAAAATAGATCTACCATAAGATCCAGCAATTCCCCTTCTGGGTATATATACACAAAGGAAAGGAACTCAGGATTTCAAGGAGATTTATGCACACCCATGTTTATCACAGCATTATTCACAATAGCCAAGATACAGAAACAGCCCAAAGGCCATTTTATAAATGGATAAAAAAGATGCAGTGTATACACACAATGGAATATTATTCAGCCATGAGAAAGGATGATATCCTGCCAGTTGGAACAACATAAGAGGAGCATATTATGCCAACCAAGATAAGCCAGACACAGAAAGACAAGTACTATAAGCTATCACTTATATATGGAACCTAACAAAGTCAAACATGTTAAAAAAAGAAAAAAGAGGTGGTTACCAGGGGATGGGGGTGGTGAGGAGATAAGATTAATGATGTTTAAGGGTACAAACTTCTACCAACTAGTAAATGTCATAGAGATTTAACGCTTAGCATAATGAACATAGATAATAACATTGTACTATAAAAATGTAATGTGATATTGTTTCAATGGTAATAACATTATAATACATAAATGTATCAAAGTTAACATGCCGTACACTTTAAATTTACAAAATTTAACATGTCAAATTTACCAATAAAAATACGCAGATGAGCCCCTGGTGCTGTGGCTTGGCTGGCTGGAGCGTCGTCCCATGCACTGAAAGGTTAAGGGATGTATTCCCCAGTCAGGGCACATACCTAGGGTGTGAATTCGATCCCCGGTCAGGGTGTATGTGAGAGGCAACCAACTGATGTTTCTCTTCCACATCAATGTTCCTCTCCCTCCCCCCCCTCTCAAATCAATAAACATATTTTTAATTTTTTTAAATGTGGATTTAAGAAAAAAAAACATACCTGAAGGAAGAGAAAGAGAGAGAACTCCTGAACATAAGTGAGAAAGCCTGGAATTCTAAGCCTACTATAATCAAGACTTATACAAATCGTTTTTACCTTCATGGGCTCGTTTCTCCTTCATATAAGGCACCTGCCAACTTCCCCAGTCTCACCCCCCACTATCCCCTCTCCACCTCTTTACACATTATCTGTACTAACTCACTTGCATTTCCTTAAATATGGCATGCTTTTCAATGCCTTCATTCTTTTACAGACGCTTTTCTCTGCCGAGAATGAAATCCATACACTTCTGTGCCTGTTGGCCAATCTACAATTATTCAAGTGAGTGCTATCAAAATCTGTGGTATTCCAACAATGTTGTCGTTTCTCCTTTCTCCGAGTTATTCTGATATTCTTCTGTGGGACCCATTGTCAAAGCCATTTACCAATCATAAAACGAATCTGCTCCTTTGAATGTAGTTCATATGACATGGTTTTCGGTTCCCTCACCACCCTAGATAGCTCCTAGAACTGAAGTCAGCACTCTACCTAGGTGTAGTCTAACCAGCATCATTTTGAACACGACTATACCCCCTTTTTTTACAGTATCTATTAATGCAAGTTAAAATCACAACTTTTTGTCAGCTAAATTACACTTTTGCCATAAGTCCAACTTGTGACCAACTATAAAAGCCTTACATTTTAGTGTTGTTATTAAATCATATCTCCTTTCTATACTTCTACTATACTTTTGTAGCACCTGCTTCATCAAACAATTCAAATGTCTCTGTTATTCCCAAATATACCCTAATCACTCCCACCAAACATTCCTGGATCCAAAAATGGTAGCTGACACTATTCCCCTCTTCTATCAGTCAACTTCCTTAATAAAGAAAGTGTGGTTAATATGACCTATTCTTAGTGGGCCCATGTTGGCTCTAAATAATTACAGTTTCCTGTTCTAAATCCTAATACCATGTCCTTAAACCATTCTACATTTTGACTAGGCATATGTAAAACTCTTACTGTTTTCTCAGTTTTGAAAATGCCCTTTTGTGTGATAACTCCATGAATCCCTAAAGGTTACTGACAATGAGCAAATAAATGATCTCATCCCAAAATTCTTTCAGAACTCTAGGCTGTAATTTGTCTGGGTCATGAGACATGAATTCATTCAGAGGAGTTAAATGTTCCTGTATACATGCTTAATGATCTCAGATTTGAGTCTCCTCTTAACCAATTCAGTTCTAGCCTTTCCAATTCATAGACAATTTTCACAACAATTTGGGGAGGAAGGTTCTGAGGCCAATTCAGTCTCAGAGATAGTTGAAAAATGTGGTTATTTAGGATTCCACATTTACAGTATCACCCAGCATAAAATACCCTTCTTAAAGAAATATTTAGCAAAAATAAATAAATAAATAAATAAATAAATAAATAAATAAAAAGTTTCTTCTGTTTGTTTTTTTAGGGTTTTTTTTTTTTTAGGTTCTTCAAAACAAACCCATAAAACTGTTGGAGAAGGCAAAGATTACAACAGTTCTTACCACAGCAGCAAAAACCAAACTAACCAATGTATTACAAAATTAGGTTAAAGAAGAATTTTGAAAATGAACACATCTTGCCAACACAGAGAAAGAGGAGAAAATGTGCCAGGCCAAAAATTTTAATTCTCCATAAAGGTGAAAATATGCCCACAATTCATACCATATCAACCCACAAATATTTATTAAATGTGCAAGACACTTAAGCCAGGAAGGTACTACAGTATATCCTGCGGTATACACACTCTAATGGACGAAAGAGGACTTTAAACACCAGCAAGTCTAGATTTAAATACTAGTTTCGTGTCTTATTGAATTTTAAGTAACGTGCTCATGGTCTCTCTTCTATAAATCTCAGTTCCATATCTGTAACATGGGGATAATAATACCTAATTCTTAGGCCTATAGAGAGGGACTGAGCAAGTTAACATAAGTAAAGCATTTGGGATATACCTGTATGTAACACAAAAGGTACTGAAATAGTATATCTTTTCCTCCCAGAAGAACAGTCATACATGCAAGAGTCACCTCTAGATCTACAAAAATAAGACACAGAAATGCTCTGGAGGCCCTAGCCAGGTAAGCCAGTCGGCTGGAGTGTCGTCCCGATATGCCAAAGTTGCAGGTTTGATCCCTGGTCAGAGCCCATGCAAGAATCAACCAATGAATGCATGAATAAGTGGAACAACAAACTGATGTTTCTCTCTCTCTCCCTTCCACTCTCTCTAAAATCAATTTAAAAAAAGAGACAAATATTCTGAAAATTCCCAAATGCTTCCCAAGAAGGAGGCCCCTACTGCATGAGAGTAACGACATCTATCTGCTTCACAGAATGCACACCAAAGTAGAGCCAGAGCAGCAACCGTGGCTGTACCAAGAACACGGACATGTCCCTAAATCCAAATTTCAAACTACAGCTTACAACGGGACCACCCAACAGCCTCTTCCTCCCCAGAGAACACAGGAGATTTAAGAATCTAGAAGCCGCCCTGGCTGGCGTAGCTCAGTGGATTGAACGCCGAACCAAAGCATCGCAGGTTCGATTCCCAGTCAGGGCACATGCCTGGGTTGCAGGCCACAGCCCCCAGCAACTGCACATTGATGTTTCTCTCTCACTCTCTTTCTCCCTCCCTTCCCTCTCTGAAAGTAAATAAATAAAATATTTAAAAAAAATAAAAATAAATAATTTGCATTGATTGAGCTCAAATGCCATCAACCTAAAAAAAAAAAAAAGAATCTAAAAACCTCCTCTCAGGTTATCATCAATAAAAAAAGAAAATTTTCTTTACCCTTAAGACTTTGGATAGTAATAAACTCTTTTTTTTTTTTTTACAGAATTCCTAAGCACTAAAATTTTACCAATTGGTACTAAATCAAAGCACAAAGACTAGCATTTGTTTTACTAAATGTGCATTAAAAGCACTGTATCGGTCACATCAAAAGGTTTGTTGTACTTCGGGCCCAGCTGTGAGAGCAATGGAAATGTTTCTCCTTCACTTTGTAGAATGATGAAAAAATGGCTCTCACACACAAAAGGGTGAGGGGAGCTTTTTTCAGGCAGTACAAAGTAGTGTCAAGCTCACAGTGTTTAAGAGTTAGCTCTGGGATTGCAGATCCAAATGAGAAAGGTGAGACAGTAAAGCCCTTAGGAGGAAACAAAGAATATCTCTGTGACCTTGCAATAACAAAGATGTTTTAAACAGAACACAAAATGCACTAAACATAAAGAGAGAAAACTGAAAAACTGGACTATGTCTAAGAACATTTGTTTCTCAAAAGTAAATCGCCACTGAGAATGAAAAGGAAGCACACAGATTATGAGAAGATATTTTCAATACTCATAACTGATAATACTCACATCTAGAAATTATAAGGAATGCCATTAAATCAACAAACAACAACAAAAAGACCACCTAAAAAATGGCAAAAGACTTTGGTAGTTCTAAAAAGAGGATATGCAAGTGTCTGATAAACTTTTGAGGTACTCAATTTCATTAGACATCCAAAAAAAACAAATTTAAGTAATTCAATACCACTCCTTAACAATCAGAATGGTTCAAATATAAAGGAAGGAATATGTCGATCATTGATGAGGACAGGGAGCAACCTCCACTCTCAGGCACTGCGCATGAGAATGAATTACCACCACCCCTAGGGAAAACAGCACGGCAGTCTCTGCTAAAGCTGAACATGTATGTACCTCTGATCCAACAATTCCACTCAACAGACCATACTCACTAGACCACAGGGCATGTTCACACACAAAAAAGGGCACATACAGGCATGTCTGTAATATGCAACAATTACAATACTAAAAATCTAGGAACTACCCACGTCATGAACAGAACTGGAAGATAAATTGTGATATGGAAAACTATACAGCAGTATAGTTTTTCTATATTTAGAAAAATAATCTAAAACCACATGTAACAGTATGAATGAACCTAGTTGTGTGAAAGAATCCAGACACGAAAGAGCACAGAGCCTATCACATTACATTTATAGAAAGTACAAAGACAGGCGAACTATGCTGTTGGAAGTCATAACAATGGTTACTTTTGGTGCGTGAGAGGGCACACAGTAGCTGGAAGGGACTCAAGGAAGGGCTCTGGGGTGCTAGCAACATGGGTGTGTTTAGTTCATGAAAATATTTCACAGTGTACCAGTTTGATATGCATCTTTACAGTATATATACTTAGTTAATAAAGTTTAATTTTTTTAAAAAGTCTAGATTCTGACAGATCTGATTTTGAATCCCAATCTTTTAAATAACTGCTGTAAAACTTTAGGCAAGTTATTTAACTGTGTTGTACCTCAGTTTCCTCATCTACAAAATGGAAATAGCAGAACTTCTCTCATGTGCTGCTAACAGGCCTAAATATGATCACGTATAAAGTACCATTATCTTATCTCCACTTCTCATCACTGTCAAAATTAAAGAAAGTTAAGTGAGGCAAACAATAAAAAACACTAGATTCAGCAAACAATTATGGATAATTGTTCCAAGCCATTTAATGTATTAACTTATTTAATCCTAACATAATCCTATGAGATTCATTCTATTTCCACTTCCAAGACAAAGAAACTAAAACACAGAAGTAAACTGCACAAGGGCACACAAATTGCAAATGGAGGGTAGGGTTTCAAATCCAGGGGACAGATAGAACCTTTCAGCTACACCATCTCCTTCACTATCCCAAAAGGGAATCTCAGCTTTAAGGTGAAAATAATTAACTAATTTTTTTTTTCACAAATCTTTACTTCTCTAACAGTTTACAGTTTGTATATTGTATCATGGAAAAATCACTCACCCAAAAGCTAAGGGACCCCTAGCTCTGACACTAACCAGCTATGAGAACCCAGGCAAGCCACTCAGAAGCCTTCCCAGGCACACTTACTTCCTCCGTAAGCAGGAGGTGTGGAAATTCTAACCAGCTCCTGCTTCTCTTCTATGAGCCCTAAGTTGCCTGTTTTATACTTGATCTTAGCCAAAAGGCCAAGAAGAGATCTGTTGCCTATTTTAAAAGAATACAGCATAAATGCAAGGCCTAGAGATGACAGTGATGCTTATTGATGACAAGGACAACGTATCTGACTGGTTCCAACGTCACTGTACTATTAAAGAAATACCTTTATTATGGATAAGAATGTTCTACCATAGCAGAAGTTTGGTTTTTGTCTGAGTTACATGGCTTTGGTCAAATAAAATTAGATCTAAGTCATTTTTACCCTAAAATCCTTTGGTGTCTCAATACCAAGTACAGTAACTGTACAGAGCACTGGTGATATAAGTCTCTCTTCTCCTTAACCATTCTTCCTAGGCTTTTTCCTAGGCATTCTTCCCCTTTTTGACTCCTCTCTGCTTCCTGCTTACACTTGAAGAAATCCAAGACCTATGCTTTAGAAACACTACACTGGGTTGCATGGTAGCCCCAAAGAAGCTATGTCCACATCCTAATCCCCAGAACCTATAAACATTATCTTATTTGAAAAGAATCTTAATAGATATAATCCAAGGTCTTGATAAGATCATCTTGGAGTAGTTAGATGGGTCATAAATCCAAAGCCAAGTATCCTTACTAAATAAACACAGAGAAGACACACACAAAGGAGAAGGCAATGTGGCCAGAAGTCAAGAAATGCTGACGGCCAACAAAAACTGGAAGAGGAAAAGAATTATTCTCTCCCAGAGCCTGAGGGAGTGTAGCCTGCTGACACCTTAATTTTTGACTTCTGGCACCCAGAACAGAAAGAATTGTTTTAAACCAGCCAGTATGTGGTAATTTGTTGCAGCAGCCATAAGAAACTACATTTCCTTACCCACCCTGCTTCTGTAGCAAACTCAGCAGCTTTCCTAAGCATAAGAGATCCATAATCACCTTTCAAAAGCACCCAACCTCAATCTTCCCCATTCCTCACCCCCCAAAAAAGCAAGCAAAAAATTATAAAGAGTATACACAATTAATTCATAATACAAATACAAAGGATCAGTAAATTGCTCTTTTTAAAAAATTCTACCTTAGCCCTGGGTGGTGTGGCTCAGTGGATTGAGCACTGGCCTGTAAACCAGAGGGTCGTATGTTCGATTCCCGGTCAGAGCACATGCCTGGGTTGGGGGCCAGCTACCTGGAAGGGGGCACACAGGATGCAGCCACACATTGATGTTTCTCTCCCACTCTTTCTCCCTCCCTTCCCCTTGTTCTAAAAATAAATAAATAAAATATTAAAAAACTCTACCATAGCAGTCAAAGAAATACAGTTTAAAACAATGACATAAAAAAGTAAAAAGGAAAACAAGTATTAGTGAGGATATGGAGATGGAGGAACCCTCATGTGTTGACAGTGGCAATGTAAAATGGTGCATCAGTGTGGCATTTCTTCAAAAGGTTGTTTTTTGTTTGTTTATTTGTTTTTGTTTTGAAAAGGTTTTTAAAGAGAGTTACCATATGACCCAACAAGTCCACTCCTGGGTATATACCAAACAGGTATTCAAGCAAAATCTTACACAATTCACAATAGCCAAAAAGTGGAAACAATCAAAATGTCCCTCAACAGATGAATAAACAAAATATGGTATAACCATACAATGAAATATTCAGCCATAAAAAGGAGTGAAGTACCTATTTATGCTACAATGTGAATGGACCTTGAAAACATTATTCTAAGTGAAAAGAAGCCAGGCACAAAAAGTCACATATTATATGATTCCAATTATATGAAATATCCAGAGTAGACAAATCCAAATAGGTAGAAAGTGGATGAGGGGTTGACAAGAGCTCGGGGAGGGGGAAATAGAGAACGACTGTTTCACAAGATCAGGGCTCCTTTTCAGGCAATGAAAACGTTACGGAACTACATAATGGTGGTGACTGTACGACACTGTTAAATGCACTAAATGCCACTGAACCGTACATTTTAAAATGGTTAATATGGTAAACTTTATGTTAAGTATAATTTACCACCCACAAAAAATGCACACACACACAAATTCACACAAGTAATTAAATGATGGCAAGCTAGGAGTGAGCATAAATTTGTATAGCTCTTTCCAATAAGAAAATTATTGCATATGAAAGTATTTAAGGGTTCATCTAGCCCTGGCTGGTGAGGCTCAATGGATAGACCACCAGCCTGCGAACCAAAGGGTCACCGGTTCGGTTCCCAGTCAGGGCACATAACTGGGTTGCAGGCCAGGTCCCCAGCTGGGGGAATGAGAGAGGCAACCACACACTGATGTTTCTTTCCCTTTCTTTTTCCCTCCCTTGCTCTAAAATTAATAAATAAAATCTTTAACAATAAAAATAATAAAGATCCATCTTAATAATTGTCTTACTGACTTTTATACTAAAGCAACAGTCACACACTCAGATTTGTATAACATATATACATTGTAAAATTATTTATAATAAAAAAGTATAAACTACCCAAGTGCCAAATAATTTAAAATTTTATAGTTCACTCATATTTTGAAATTAAATAACAATTAAAATCATGTATATGAAGAAAATTTAATGGCATGAGAAAACAGTCAACATTTAATAACACGAGAAAATGACTGACATGTAATAGTAAACTACGAAGGCAGGACAGGCACTGGCAGAGAGGCTCGGTTGGTCAGAGCACTGTCCCTGGATGCCAGGGTTGCAGGTTTGACCCCCTCAGGCAGGGCACATAAAAGAAGCAACCAATAAATGCATAAGTAAGTGGAACAACAAATCAGTGTTTCTCTCTCTCTTTCTCCCTTCCTCTCTCTCTAAAATCTATTTAAAAACAAAAAGGCAGGATACAGGGAACATTTGTGACCTTGTTCCTCAGCGTATGTCATCAACAGTTTAGCTCAAATAAACTATATTTTAAAATAATTTTAAGATAGGAAACAAAATTATATTTCTCTCATGATCCCAATTTTATAAAGATTTATTAGCATACATTTTTTTCACTGCTAGTATTTTTGAATTATTTCCTGACAGCCAAAATATACCTAATAGACAGTTTCTACAAATCAATAATCAATGGGGACAGACTCATAAATGGACAGCAGGATGACAGCTGGAGATTAGAGGGTGGAGGGGTTGAAAAAAAGAAAAAAGGACTCATGGGTATGGACAACAGTGTGGTGACTGCTGGGGGGTGGGAGTTATAAGGGGACTAAATGTTAATGGAAAAAATACAATAAAGATTTTTTTAAAGAATAAACATATGAATAAACAAAGGACTTGAACAGGTAATTCATAGAATATACAAACGTACAAGAAATATATGAAAAGATGCTCAGCTTCACAAATAATTAAATTCAGATTAAAACAGACATTTTCTCTTCCTAGCAAACTGAAAATATTTTAGAAAAGCAGTAACATTTTATTATAAATGTAGAGGAAAAAAATGGTAGAATCTTAAACACAGCTGATGAGAATCTAACCTTTTCCAGAAAGCAATTTGGCAATATCTATTAATACTTAAAATATGCATTATTCCTTGGACTCAACAAAGTCTAGTTTTAGCAATTAATCTTATAGAATGACTCCTACAAGTGTAAAGATATATATGTACAAGGATATTTGAAAAAAGAAAAATTTAAATACTCCATATTGTTGCCAGAAAGATGTTTGTGTTGATGTGGGATATTCTTTGAAGATGATATTTATAAATATATAATATTATAATTTTAAATAAATATTTTATACTTCAGCTTGTTTTAAGGAGTTTTTGTTCCTTGTAATTAATTAACTAGGATCAATAAAATTTCAGGAGAATACTTCATGATATTGAAAATAGTCATGATGGAACATTAAGTGAAAAAAAATCAAAATACAAAATTTTTCCATTCCAATTTATCCCAATATGTAAAAGTACACACACATGCACCAACACAAGTAAAAACTGAAAAGAATTAGTAGAGGTGATGGTTACACACATGTCAAACTTATGTTTAAGGTATACTGCAATAAAAACGTTTTTAAGAAGGCATTTATGCCCTGGCCAGTGTGGCTCAGTGAGTTGGGCATCGTCCCAAAACCACGAGGTTGTGGGTTTGATTCCCAGTCAGGGCACATGCCTGGGTTGCAGATTTGGTCCCCAGCTGGGGCACATGCAGGTGACAACCAATGGATGCTTCTCTCTCTCATCAGTGTTTCTCCCCTTCCTCTCTCTCTTCCTCTCTCTCTAATAAAAAAATGTCCTCAGGTGAGGATAAAAAAGGAAGGCACTTACAGCCACCGACAGCCTGGCCCAATTGGCTAGACACTGTGCTGCAAAGCAAAAGGTCGCAGGTTTGATTCACAGTCAGGGCACATGCCCGTGTTATGGGCCTGGTCCCCAGCTGGGGCACGTGGGATTATAAGAAACAACCTATAGATGCTTCCCTCTCACATCAATGTTTCTCTCTCTTTCTCCCTCCTTCCTCCTCTCTAAATAAATTAAAAGTAAACAACAAAAGCACTAAAGATATCAAATGCTAACGGCTTAATTCTGGATAGAAGAATTATGAGTAACTTATTTCTATACCTTTCTATAATTTCTAAGTTCCCTATAAAAAATATGTATTGGGTTGGTAAAACATTTGTTTAGTTTTTTCTGATGGCTCTAGTAGTGCTTAGTTGTCTTTAACTTCATTAGAAACAATTTTGTTACATTGTACTGTGACAGCTGTCACATCAGCTACAATTTTTTAAAACCATCAAAATTGAATTTTTGTGCACACATTTTAATATTGAAGATGGAAAAATAAGCAACATTTTCAGCATATTATGCTTTATTATTTTAAGAAAGGTAAAAACACAAGTGAAATGCAAAAAAAGATTTGTGCAGTGTATGAAGAAGGTTCTGTGACTGACTGAACATGTCAAAAGTAGTTTGTGAAGTTTCTTGGTACTACTGACGTTTTAGCCAAATAATTCTTTGCTGTGGGGCTGCCTTATGCATTGGAAGATGTTTAGCAGCACCTCTGACCTCTGCCCATTAGAAGCCAATAGTGGGAGATAGCCAACATACTCAAAATATCCAAATCAATAAAGTTATTGGTGAAAATGAAAAATGTATCCTTTATTTTTACATAAAAAACTAAGTGGACTTTTTGGCCAACCCAAAACATTATGACTCAGTTTTATTTTTAGAGAGAGGAAAATACCATTCCTTACATTGCTGACCTTCAACCATGTTTTTTCCAACCCTCAGATTTTTAAATTATATGTAGGCCCATAAGTATTTTTACATATATTAAATGAGCATTGACTTAATCAATAAATAATCAGAGTACTGTTTCTGTTCAGGGTCACATCCAGGGCTAAGCACTTTATAGTAAATTTTGCAACACATAAACTACAAACTAGAAAACAGAATTCTTTTTTTTCCTAATTTTATTTTAATCATTGTTCAAGTACAGTTTTCTGTCCTTTACTCCCATCCCAGGCCACCCACCTATCCCTACCCCCTTCCCTCCCATTTCCACCCCCCTAGTTTTTGTCCATGTGTCCTTTATATTTGTTCCTGTAAATCCTTCCCTAGAGAACAGAATTCTTTTCCTCTCCCAAACCACTATCTGTTCCTCTCTTAATAAACTGATCCTTTTCTGCATTTACTGGTTTATATGCATGACTCCTCAGAAGACTATGAACCCCTCAAGGACAGCAAGTACATCTCATACCTCTATGTAAACAAGTGTTCCATCATTAAGCTGGTCTTTCAATAACAGAAAGGTATGTGGTAGAGGACTTCAGACACAGAGAAAACAGGCTTCTAATTCTTGCTATATATGATGTAGGTCATGTTACTTAAATTCCCTGCACTTTAGTTTCCTAATCTGTAAAATGGGAATAATGCTATCTGATACCTGGCACTGAAGTATATTCAATAAATGATAAATGCTTATTAATTTAATATTGCTTATTAAAATGCTTATTAATTAATATATTGTTGGGAACCGCCCTGACTGGTTGCAGAAGCTGTACCCCCCCATGGCTAAGGCTGAGTAAGAGACCTTAGGGCCATAAGCCACTAAGGAGACAAAGTTTATCTCCCTGGCAGGGGAACCACCTCTGCCTCTTTTACTTCACCCTGCTTGGCCCTGGGCAGATGACTGGTAAGATTCCTCAAGGGAGGGATGACCTAAGACAGGCATGGTCACGAAGGGGCCCTCAGGGAAGGACTTGGGGGGCTATAGAAAAAGGGGTAATGGACCCACACCCCTCAGTTTTGACATAGCTTGAGTCCTCATTCTGTCTGGGAGAAGTCTCCTAATCTCTTGGCTGCCTTACTTCCCCTACCTGACTTAAGCCTGAAACAATGCTGGAGGACAGTGCAGCCCTGGACAGGAACAGGAAGTTCCCCAGGGTTATCAGGCCTAAGAAAGAATGCATAAAATCCTGTGAAACCTGCTTTGCTAAGAATGCTCTCAATTTTCTGATAAGGGTCTAAGCACAAATGAATTTGTTTCCTCAAGTTTTATAGCCCTTTAGCTAACTGACTCTGACTCAGAATAGGCCATCATAGTTCTTTATACGTTATCTATCGTTTGATCCTTATTGCCTGACAATGATTGATGAGCTTTACCTGTATTCCTGTGCAAATTGAACTCAATAAAAGTCCATTGAGGAACAGGCTCATGGCCCTTCTCCTCTGAGAGATCGGCCACCTTTCCCCCCGAAGCAGATCATGTCTTGGTAGACTTATTCTCATCTATGGCAGGGGGGGAGGGTCTACAAGGGGGTGCTCTGCTGGACAAAGCTCCCCCACAATATAAATATAACTGGAATATAAAAATATAAATAAGAGGAATAAAGTGCTCAGTGTACTTGTGAGTGGGATGGTCAACTGAGTCTACCACAGAGTGGGTAGAACAAAGATAACTGGTCTTATGGAGACAAGCTCAGTGACCTTGGCCTCATTAAACACACCACACTCATAACCAACTAGGCTAGGCAGCTAACAGAAATGGATCAGCTGACCAAAACAGTAAACATTGCTGTAGAAAATAAAACTAGCAAATGCTTAAATATCACTTTCCACACAATTGAAATGTGGAAGAAATAATGTATTTCATATAGCTGTTGTAAGAAAATGGGGGTGGGAGAATACTATTAGGTAATTACCTAGGAACAAAAGGGATTAAAAATTATTGGGACAGACAGAACCTCCAAGTTCAGCAAAACTGGATGGATATCAGTTTGGCAGGTAATACTTCTAAATATTTGTTTTATTGCTATCAACAAGAGATTATAATCCTGAGTCAATAGAAATGGTTAGATAAACTAAATCCAGATTCATTAAAAAGACAAAAAACAGTACAGGCCCATCTAAACTATTCTAAAATTTACCTGTATAAATTAAAAATTATAAAATCTTCAGAGTACAGTACAAAATGCCTGCCCCCACCACCATCTGACCTCCAAACCTGACTCTCTCTGGCCCCCAGCTCTCTGAGCACGGAAAACCCCCTGCCTCCCTCCTCTGCAGACCCTACGTTCTCCACTTCCTCAGCACGCAGAAGAGCTGTGGAAGTTCGGCCTAAGTTCTTATAAGTGTTATCCAAAAAAAAAGGTAATATACAATTCTTTGAAAAACTGAATAGGCAGCCTCTATCTTTTCATAACTAACACAAATCATTATCAAGCAACTACTAAGTAAGGCACTATGTCTAATACCTAACTTTATAGTTAGGCTAACACATTGTTAGAGGGCCATTACTCTGAAACTGCAAAAACAAAGAAAGAAAAGAGCATCAAAGGCAACAGAAGAAAGAACCAAGTCCTTTGACATCCCTGGAAAGTAATTCTAATGTATTGTAACAAAAAAGGGTGTTTGTTATAAACTGGGTTTATTCACTTATACAGGCACACCTCATTTTACTGCACTTCACTATATTGTGCTATTTTAGATACTGCATTTTTTACAAATTGAAGGCAAGACCCTCCACCAGCAGAAAATGACTGACTTTACTTGTGGTGGCCTGGAACGGAACCCACAGTATCTCTGAGGTAGGCCTGTAAATCGTGGTTTATGATTATTATTTCTAAATCATTTCCTCCTTTCCCTGCCTTTAAAAATCCTGAAAGTTCCTCTGCTACCTCCCATATTTTTTATTACAAAGAATATGGTAAACCAGAAGTCACAGCCAGCCCCCAAACTACAACCACAAAAGATGCAAACTGCAGGGAATTTCTGAGGTTAGCAGATGCAAAACTTTGGGTTTTTCTTCAAAGAAAACAAACCTCAGACAGAAAGCATAAAATATCCTGGAACAGTCACACAAACAAGGGAGCTTCGCAGAAACAAAGCCTTAGTAACTATTTGTTCTTAGAAAAAACATTTCCATAACTGATAAGGGTGGGGAGACAGGAAAAATATATATATAAAATAACAACCAGCCTCAACTACAATTCGGAAAACAAGCAACCTGACTCCTGTCCTGGAAAAGCTCCTATACTGCAGCTGGGGTGGAGACAGTGCAAGAGGCCACGCCACAGCTCTGCTATTCAACCATTAAGCCATGGCTTTAGTTTTCCCAAATCTGTAATTTAAAAATAATCTCATCAAAGGTGAGATGGCAGATAGAAGGCCTGGTTTCTAATTTGCAGGATGACACTGGACAAAAACTTGTATTAATATTTCAAGTAGGGCTGAAAAAAATTTAACATTAAAAATACACTGCAAAAACTATAAAGTCATTTATAAATATTAATCATTACCATCTGTCAAAAGTGGTGGCTGGCATATCTCTGATTTCTGGTTCTGTGATCAATATAAATGAGTGCACACTTTTATTATGTTTTGCCAACTGGGAATGGTTTAGAAATCAGGCAATCCCCACACTCACAGAGGAATGAAGCTTAACAAGAGGAACTTCCACATACCTTCTGCCTGCTTAGGACTCTCAGCACTCCATGAAAACATTTTTTTTCTAACTAACCCATTTGACTAACCCAGCTAGTTCAGCCCATACAAAAAACCACAGATGGCCTGGCACACTTTTGACCTAGCCTACCCATCACACTAATGAACAAACAAAAGTCACTAACCTGGCTCTCACTATGACAAATCCCATGGATGACAAACAAGAGAATATCCTAAGTATAATATCTGAGAAACTCAAAGGTCTTGCTGGGAATGTCCAACTCACGGCCCGCAGCCCGCATCCAGCCGAGGATGGCAATGAATGCCCAACAGAAAACCACAAGTTTACTCAAAACCTTTTTTTTTGCTCATCAGTTTCCATTAGTGCTTGTGTATTTATTTTTTTTAAGATTTTATTTATTTATTTTTAGACAGAGGAGGAGGGAGAGAGGGAGAAAAGCATCTATGTGTGGTTGCCTCTCACACGGCCCCTACTGGAAACCTGGCCCACAACCCAGGCATGTGCCCTGACTGGGAATCAAACCGGTGACCACTTGGTTCACAGGCTGGGTTTGTGTATTTATATGTGTGGCCCAAGACAACTCTTCTTCCAGTGTGGCCCAGAGGCGCCAAAAAAGTTGGACACTCCTGGAACCACACCTCATCCCATCTTACTTCCTGGAATTATACCCGATCCCTTGGAAGCATACTCTAAACAGTTTGAGAGCAGGTACATAATCTCATTTTCCACCCTGACAGGACTTGGCCACTCAAACCCAGTCAAGGGTTCTATACACTCTGAACCAAAATCAGCCATCACAGAACATCTGGAACACAGACATTTGACCAAGATCTGCTTCACTTAATAACTTTTTAAGAAGTAAATCTAAAAATCTGGCAATGATAAGACATGTGTAATCGCTGAATTCCGTAAGAAGTGATCAGCTTCTAAAAGGCAAGGCTTTCGCCCTGACTAGTGTCGCTCAGTAGGTTGGGCATGATCCCACAAAGCAAAAGGTCACCAGTTCAGTTCCTGGTCAAGGCACATGCCCAGGATGCGGGCCAGGTCCCTGGTTGGGGACTTGTGAGAGCCAACCGACCTGGATAGATGTTTCTCCCCCTCTCTTTCTCATACGTTCTCCTCTCTCGAAAAATAAATAAATAAAATCTTTAAAAGGCAAGGCCTTCTCTTTCACTGGATCCTATGCTATATCCTATGCTCTACCCAACCTAAAACAGATCAAGTATAGGTACCTTCATGTGTATCTAGCTTCCTGAGAGACCTCTAAAACCACTTGATAGTAATTCAAACCCAGACATGGCAACAGGAATTGAGGAGCTGAGCCAAGTTCAAATACACCTTCCACCAGAATTAGCCCAAAACAAGCTTATAATGGCTGTTGCCAAAGGAGGCCTTAGGCAAATAAAACTTTATTTTTAATCTAGGAAGGAAGGAAGGGCTGAGCAGAGTTTAAAAGAATTTGGTTTAACCACCAAACACTGACTCAGGATTTCCTCCTAAGAAGAGAGGAGCAGGGCCTCAGGGTCATTA
This sequence comes from Tonatia bakeri, assembly GCA_004024845.1. Lineage (NCBI taxonomy): Eukaryota > Metazoa > Chordata > Mammalia > Chiroptera > Phyllostomidae > Tonatia > Tonatia bakeri. The sequence goes on from PVIA01000898.1 coordinate 308,239, forward strand.
AAGTAAAATGTGATCCTCCCTACCTGAGGGAGTGTGAGGTGGGGTTTTTTTATGTTTAAGAATATATAGTCTCTGCAACTAAATTTAGCGATGTAATTTTAAACTGCCTTGGGCTGCTCTGTAATTGTTTCTGTATGTTGGTCTCTTGACTTCTTCCTTACTACCTTATAAAAGGGATGCACACCACCTAACTTAGGAATTCTCCCTCCCCCCACCAAGCAACCTTTACCTCTGAAAATATCACACAAGGCTGAGGTAAGCTACCAGTCCCTATTCTGGATATTTCATGTAAATAGAATGACTTTGACTTTTACTTCACCTAGGAAAAAGTCTGGGCATCAGAGCTAAGATACCTTCACAAAATGACCATGAGAGAATTTGCACATCACTGACCAGAGTGGTAGAGGAAAGTACAAATTAAGTTTAGCTCAGCCCTTGCCAGTGTGGCTCAGTTCGTTGTAGCATCAGCTGGTGCACCAAAAAATCAAGAGTATGATTCCTGGTCAAGGCACATGCTTTGGTTGCTGGTTTGATCCCAAGTTGGGGCACGTATGAGAGACAGCCAATTGGTGTTTCTCTCTCACCTCGATGTTTCTTTCTCTCTCTCTCTCCCCCCTTCCATTCTCTCTAAAATCAATACATACATTTTTTTAAGTGTTTTAAGTATTTTAAAAAATTAAGTTTAGCTCATGATGACTCCCTGTTTGAAATTAGCTCATCATTTTTTTTTTCTTTTCTTGTCTTCACTGATTTCAGAGAGAAGGGAGGGGAGAGACAGAGGGAGAGAAACATGAATCAGTTGCCTCTTGCACATGTGACTGGGAACAAAACCCACAACCCAGACCTGTGCCCTGACCAGGAATCCAACCAGCACCCTTTGGTGTGCAGAACCAACTGAGCCACACCAGCCAGGGCTCATCAGACTTTATGATCACTCATCTCTGGGAAGAAACAGCCTTTTTTTTCTTTTAAATAAGTCATCCTTAGCCATCAAGATTATGCAAATCAAAACCACAATGAGGTGTTCTCCCTCTCAGGGCATGCTCTCCCCTTTCCCTTCCCCTCCTCCTTCCCCCTAGGTACTTTACCTTTGCATCTCTCTCTCCTGAACTCCAAGGGCCCTTCTTCTGCCCCCGAAACTTGTTTCCTGAGCCTACACAGCCCAGCTGGCTCAACTCTACCATCTCTGTACCTTTCTAAATAAACTCTCTCTTATAATTTGAAAAACTCACGCACACACAGACAGTGGGACACCACTTCATACTTGCCAGGATGCCTATATTCCAAAGTGTGGGTGAGAATGTGGAAAAAGTGTAATCTTCACATGCTGCAAGTGGGAATGTAAACTGATGCAGCTGTTTTGAAAAACAGTCTGGCAACTTCTCAAAAGGTTAAGCATGGAGTTGCCATATGACCTAGCAATACCACTCCAAGAGAAACAGAAACATATGTCCACATAAAAAACAGACGCAAATATTTACAGCAGCGTTATTCATGCTATTAAAAGTAACAGCCCTGGCCTGTGTAGCTCAGTGGATTGACAGCGGGCCTGCAAACCAAAGGATCGCTGGTTCGATTCCCAGTCAGGACATATGCCTGGGTTGCAGGCCATGTCCCCAGTAGGGGCACCCAAGAGGCACACTGATGTTTCTTTCCCTCTCTTTCTCCCTCCCTTTCTGTCCCTAAATAAAATAAGGAAAAATCTTAAAAAAAAAAAAAAAATGCTGATACATGCTACAACATGGAGAAACCCTGAAAACATGATCATTGAAAAGAAGCCAATTACAAAAGACCATGTATTATACGATTCTATTTACATGAAATACCCAGAATAGGCAAATCTATGAAGATCAAAAGGAGATTCATGGTAGCCTAGGGCTAGAGGTTAGGGAATTGGAAGGAAATTCGGAGTGACTGCTATTGAGCATGGGTTTTGGAGACACAGTGATGAATACGGTATATTCTAAAACCGATTGTAATGATGATTGCACAACTCTGTAAATATACTAAAAACCACGGAGTTTTTAGTATATTCATTTATTTTAGTATATTCACTTATTTGAAGTTGTACACTTCAAGTAAGTGAATTGCTGTATTCTGCTGTATATAATGTGCACTTTTTGCCCAAATTTTTGAGGGAAAATAGGGATGCACATTATACATGGGTAGTGCCTGAAATACCATGTATATGTTCTTGTGTTTTGTAATTATCCATTACATAAAATTTCTTGTACCATAATATGTTCAAAAATAAATGCTAAAATTCCTTTATAATACAAAAAAAAACAAATATCTAAATATAAACAACAAATTAAATTTAAAAAATTTAAATGAAAGATTTTTTTCCTGAAAGTTTGGGCCAAAAATATGAGTGCTCATTATACATGGGAGCACATTATACATGGCAAAACATGGTGCTTGGTATGTGGATTGTAACTCAATAAGGTTATTTGTATATACAGAGAAAGAGGACATACAAGTGATGAAGAAAATGGAGCAAAATGTTAACAATCAGTGAATTTGGGAAAAGGACAAAGTGAAGTTCTTTGTATTATTCATGTCAATGTGCAGTGTGAAACTACATTAGAAAAGGCTAAAAAAAAAGATATACTTCATGACAATTGCGCACAGTATTCTTTAACATGAAACAGAAACTGCCATGATGTCTGCTCCTGCCCCTGCCAAATATTTCACTTGCCTCCCTTACTCTTCAGATCACTGCAAAGCACGCAAAGAAAGCATCGTCATTCAAGTAGCAGAAAAGTAAGAATAGCAAGGGAGACAAATATTTTTTAACTTTCTCAGGGCCTCAGTTTCCTCATCTATAAAATCAGAAGGCTACATAATCTCTAAGAATGCTTAGTGTTTGATATTCCACAACTCTGACATTCTAACTTCAGTGAGCAATACGGTCAAAGGGGAGTATGATCTGACAGGTCCTCTGGCTTTTCTGGACAGTGGGCACTTTCTCTTCTAAATGTGACATTAAGAGATGATTTCAGTGTATTCCGTTTTCTACGTAGACCACACAGGGAACTAGCCAGTCTCCCATCTATCTATGTCTCCAACCCCTTCTCTTCAATTCTTGGCAAGGCCCCGTATCAGAGCCTGGGAAAACTGGGGTAGTCTGCAGACGCACGAACCTAAGACACTTACGTCTCAATGCTGGGGGCACATCAGTTCAGGGGAACTTAAAGATTCCAAGATAAAAAATAGGTCACATGCATTCTGGAATCTTAAGGTTCAGGCAAAGAGAGAGAAAGTAAACAGGAATCCCACTTCATGGCAAGCCTTCTGCAGTCACCTGGTGATGACCACAGGAAGAAAAAAGGAAAATACAGATGTCCAGGAAACCCACCCATCAAAGGGGCAGAAAAGGGGACTGGACTCTACTATGATCTGTTTCGCCACTTAGGGTGGGCAGACAATAATGAAAACATAAACCAAAACCGTTTCTTCCAGATTTGTTTATCAACCTGACAAGCTCAAAAAGCTACAAGCATATACAATTTTCTAAAGTTGGCTAGACTTGTGCTTCACTCCCAGATTACCTTCCTCTCCTTCCAACCCAAAGTAATTCTTCAACCAACCTAAAAACAAAATAATGTTCCCACCTCTCTCAGTTCCTTGCACAACACATAACTACATAGCTTGCATAAATGCTGAAGTCTGCAAGAAAGGGGAAGGAGGTGACAGGGAGAAACTCCTATAAATCCCAATGATCTTAGTCTAAATTCAACACAGCAAACTGTATGCTTGCAACCAGACAATGAACCTTTTTTTTTATGCTATTGATTCTAGAGAGAAAGGAAGGGAGAGAGAAAGACAGGGAGAGAAACACCCATGTGAGAGAGAAACACAGATTCTGCACATGCCCTGACTGGGGACCAAGCCCGCAACCCAGGCATGTGCCATGATCTGGGCACAATCAGGTCTGCAATCTTTCAGTTTGCAGGATGACACCCAATCAACTGAGCCACAGCAGCCAGGGCACAACCAGACAATGAACCTTAATCCTTCTCCACAAAACCAGACAGAATACTGAGCATCTTTGATTTGTTTATTCTGGATTCACTTTTTAAGAACATAGAAGCTACCTGATACATATAACCTAATCTGTTAGGAGAGAAGATAGACTGACTTCTCAGTAATTCCCTAAAGCACCTGGGTGCAATTCACAATTTCCTGTCATTTCACTATGACATCACCGATTTGGAAGCTATAAGGCAGGCTGAGCAGAGAAAATGTACCACTTAGCATCTCAAGACTGACCCCAATAGAGCTACTTATATTCTGTTTTGTTTTATTCAAAGATTTCCTCTGGGTAGTCCAGATTCCCCTACTAATCCACCAGAAATGAAATGTAGGAAAAAAAAAAATCCTTCAATCAGTGCGTATTCTAACAAAGGCTATGTACTGAATAAATGGTGTTCGCATTCCACTATTGCAACCACATTTTAAAAGACAGGAAGAATACCCTTTACATATTTTACACAACTCATCCCCCTTTCTTTATCCTCCCAGTATGCTTTCACAGGAATATAATATTAGCTCACTGAAAAGTCAGATAATTAACAGATATTTACTTACAGAGAGTTAACATTGATGAAGATGTACTTGATGGGATGCTTTTTATTTACATTTTCTTTTTTATTGATGATTTATCTAACTTGCTTCCAGTCACAGAAATAGTCAATAGCCGAGGGGAATGTTTATTATTTGCAAGCTGTTTGATTATTTTCTAAAATCAAATGTCTATATAAAGTTTTTTTTCCTTTTTCAAATGTCTATATAATTTAATAGACACTCAAAAATTAAATAATCAAAATAACACTGATTTATTCTACCACCTTCAAGTTTCTTTTACTGGAAAGAACTATGTTATTGTTGGTCTTTCCAACATGTTAGTGTTTTCTAAAGACCCAGCCAGGCAATGAGATGCATTTTAGTGTCACGAGAGGAGCACTGGACAGGACAAAAATTAACTAACAGGACAAAGTCCCCACTGACCTTCCTAAGCTTCCTTTTCCTCTTTGAGGTGCCTTCCAGCTCCAATACTGTGAATCGAATTCCAACAACTACACCACGGAGTCACAAACTTAATAAATATGAAACAGATGACAAATTAACCTCTGTATTCTAAGAATTTGAAGACAAAAAAGTGAACTTCAAATGATAAAGCTACCTCAAGAAATGGTCCAGCAGTAACTGCATTACTGCTTCATGACTTTTATCTTCACCGGTATTAATTTCAGAAAATGGTTTCTTTGTTCTGACCTTTTAAAGGTCATCGATTTACCATGTTTTTTAAAAGCCAGTCCATTTTTGTCATTTGAATTATGCACCTAATTCTTTTTCATAACACTGGAATTTTTCTAGTGACAAAAACAGACCTGTGTATCTTCTCTGAAACAAAGTAAAATTAGTCAACAAAAGAATCACTTTCAGGAGAGAAACTTTACAGTGAACATCATGACACAAGACTAGAAAGAGTATCTATCCAAAGAGTATCCCCCATCAATTCAAGATGACACAACAAACTTCCATCCACATGAAACCTGCAAACTGGAAACTCCAGACAAAAACTTTTTCAAGACTTGTAATTCAAAGGTTCCAGTGACGGGTGCGGTGGAATTCATGGGGATTTTACAATACAATTCTGACACCCTTCCGCAATTAATGCCAAATCTGATAGGAGCCCCATCTTTTCTTCCCCACCACTTCCCCTTTGAAAAATGACTTCAGAAGCATCACTATGCAACCCAGGCTCTCCAACTAGGTTGCTGCCCTTTTATTCACAAATGACGCTGGCCTCATAAAGGACATAAATTACTTTTCATAAAAAGGGCCCCGGGGTACAAGCCCTTTCTAGAACTAAGGGAGTTCTCACTGTTCTTGGTGTGACCAAAGAGTACTTTATCACATCCTATTAACCCAGAGGACCTGGCCCAAGGCGAGTTAGAACGGTTTTGAGGAACTGTTATCACAGGCTTCTTGGGAAGAAGCCAAATAAACTAACCAAGTTTTGTTTTGCTTTTTTTTTTTTTAAGTCTGGGTGGAACTTACTTTCTCTCTGGGATGTGAGATGCCTCCCTAACGGGTGTTCGAGAACAGGCTTCCCTTAAATTTATACTAAGCCACTCACCCTTCACCAGACTGAGAACACACACCCTGCCCTCCTCCTGGTCAGTGCCGACGTGGCCAGAGCAGCGGGGCACAGAGATCGTTTGGACCCCTCAAGGTTCAGAGCCCCTCATCCCGACCTCCCCTCCTCCAGCACCACGCTCCTTTCCCGGCGCCCGCCCTGGGTCCCTCCAAGCTATCCTCGCCCGGCTCCTGGGACAAAGCAGGGTAAAGGGAGGTTTCCTGGGGAAAGAGGAGGGGGCAGAGTGGGGGTAGAGGGCCCCGGCCGGAGCGGGCGGGGAAGCGGCCCTCCGCTCCGCGCGCACCTACCCGACAGCTCGTCCGGCTCCAACCCGGTCTCGGTGTCCAGCCCGCAGATGACAAAGTAGTCCGCGAAGCGACTGGGCGCCGAGCCCCCTCCGCCACCACCGCCGCCGCTCATGGCGCCGGGGCCAAGCCGGGCCGTGCGGAGCGCGGAACCCCGCACCCAGGCGCCCGCCCGGCCTCAAGCCGCCCCTCCTGCCGCCGCTGCCGCCGCTACCGGGGCTCGGGCCGCCGCCCCCGGCCCTGGCCCGGTCCCCGCGGCCGCTGCGGCTGCCGTGACAGGGCAGGGGGGCACCGGGCCGCCCCGCGCCGCATCCTGAACGCCTTCCCCTCCGCGCTTCCGCCGCTACTGCCAACCGTGAGCGCCGCGGCCCCGAGCGAGCTGGGAGGAAAGCGGAGAGCTCGCGGAGAGCTCACCAGAGAGCTCCGAAAGCTCTCACCGCGGACCCCTCCCGCCGCGCCTGCGCAGGCCCCGTCTGGTAGGGGGCGGGCGCCTGGCGAAAAGATGACGTGATGCTCCTCGAGCCCCACGGGCTGCAGCGTCCACCGCGGTCGCCGCAGCGCAGCCGGCCACTAACTTGTCGCCTGCAACCTCCACTCCCTCGGGGCTGTAACTCCTTTGAGAGGGTTGAGAAGACGCGGGATGAGTGAGCGCGGGACCCAGGCCCATGCTCCAGTCCCACCTCCTCCTCTTACTGTAGTTTGGAGATCTACTTAACCCTGGCTGTCACAAGGATAGGGCAGCAGGACTGAGCTCGAAAGCCCACCTCATCCCATCTCCAGGTTGTCGGTGGAGACCCTAGATAGAGCCTTCTCCCTGCGCCCGCTCCCTAGCATCCATGCCCGACCCTTTCCCCAGTACAGCTGAGGATGCCCTCTCTTTTGTCGGCGGTGGATCAAACCATCCCATATTTACCCTTGTTTTACGAATGGGGAAACCGAGGCCCAGGAAGAAGCAAGAACTTCCTCCAAGGTTACATAGAGTCTAAGAGACAAAGCCTGGACTAGAATCCCTGGGTCCTGGTCAGCTTCCAGCTCCCCACTCCCATCCCAGCCAGGCCTTTCCCCACACACCATGCTGTCACTTTTTCTCTCCTTGAGCCTCCAGAGGCCCTTGCACTTGGGCGTTGTCCTTCTGCTTCTGAGAATTCTCAGACCCATGACTTTGTCATTTAATGTGTAACCTTGGGCAATCTCTAAATTTCAGCAGTCATGATTTTTGTGAAGATAACATAAGATAAATGTGCACACAGGTAAAGTGGCCAGAATAGTGCCTGGAACACAGAAGACACTCCATATGTGTTATAAATTGTTGTTCCAGCAAGATGTATGCTCAAGAATTGCTAGGGCAGGCTGCTACTAAGGGCCCTAGAAGGCAGCTAGATTCCCCAAGAGCTGACCCTGGGCTCCCTCCTGGCTTCTCTTATGGGTACTTATCTCAAGGTTTTGTTCCCTTAGGGAGGATAGCCTGGAGGTCACAGCTGACATCACTTGGAACCATAGCACCTACCCCTCCCTTATGTTGTAACCTGCCTGAGCTTGTGGAAGAAAAATGGAGAGAAGGTAGCTTCACAAAGCCCATTGCTATGAGCAAGGGAGCATCAAAAGGAGCCACACTCCTTTTTTTGTCTTTCCACCATGCCAGTTTCATTAAGGGAGACCTCCACAATAAGTTGATAGTGTCACGTGCATACAGAGAGGGGGTGGACCTTGTGGGATATAAATGAGCAGAACCAACGTCCACTGCAAAGTTCCAGTCACTGGAGGTGTCTGCAGTTGGAGAAGTGGGCCTGAGTCTCAAGCTAGGCAGCTAGAGTGGTGGCATGCGTCCAGTGGAAAGGGAGTACAGCAGGGCTCCAAGTCTGTGGTACAGCCAAGCGCAATCACTAGGTGGTCGGAGCTCTGAATTCTTAAAAGTCTACTGGCACAGGGGTGGGGAGGTTACCATTTATAACAATGTTCAGATGGAGTCATTGTCCAAGTGTCCAGACTTGTGGTTTTGGGTGTTCTGGGCGCCCCCTAAGGGCATCCCATTATCTCAATCTTGATAATAGCACTTGGCATAACTGTCATGGCTGACAGTGACTCCGTCTTGGATTGTCAAAGGTGTCCAAAAAGTTGGTTCTGCCCCAGCCAGTGTGGCTCAGTTAGGTTGCCAGTTCAATTCTCTCACAGGGTTGCAGGTTTGGTCCCCCACTCAGGGCACTTATGAAAGGCAAACAATCAATGTTTCTCTCTCACGTCGATGTTTCCTCTTTCTCCTACCTTTCCCATCCCTCTAAAATCAAAAATAATATAAAATAAAAAAGTTTGCTCTGCTTCTGCTCTGTACACCCATACAGGGTGACGCCCCATACTAGCCTGTATCTCCAGGACACTGGGACAGTAGAAGGAGCTCAGAGATCTAAATAGTTACAAAGCACAAAAGAGGGGCAACTCTCCACATTGGGAAATGATCATGGAAGGCTTACAGAAGGAGGTATAATCTGATTCGAGTTCCAAAGAATCAAAAGGAACTTTTCAGGTAAAAGGGGGAGGAAAAGAAGATGTTTCACTAAGCATATATAACAACAGGGAGTCACAGATTGCAATATTACAGCAAGCAACAGCAAGTAACTCGTTTCAATGGGAGATGCAGAATTAAAAGGGGATGAAAACAGTGAAAGAGAAGAGGGACGGAACAGGAAAGGCTTCAAGTGACAAGCTAAAGAATTTGTCCTATAAAGTGTGCAGGCCAGGGGGTGATAAATTAAAGGAATTTAAGCCAAGGAATGACAAAATCTGACCCACATCTTCAAATGATCTCAGAAGAAACTTAGAACAGACTTAAATGTCCTTAGTTTGGAAGTCCAGGCTCCCAGCCAAGAAGGAGGCGTAGGTAGACATACTGTGCCTCCTTGCACAACCAAAAGAAAGACAACAACAAATTTAAAAACAAAAAACAACCAGAACTGCCAGAAAATTGAACTCTAGGGAAGTCTGACAACCAAGGAGTTAAAGAACCATTCACCCAGACCAGTAGGAGGGACGCAGACAGGCAGTCTGATGGAGAGGACTCATGGCAAGGCGGCAGCTGGTGGACCTGGTGAGGCAGCGGCTGGCGGAGTGGGCAGTCCCATATTTGCATGCATATAAACCAGGAGAAACAACTGGAGAACAAGACAGACCGTGCAACCCAGAGTTTCAGTGCGGGGAAATAAAGCCTCAAGACCTCTGACTGAAAACATCTGTGGGGGGTGAGGCAGTGAGAGAAACCCCAGGCTCACAAGAGAGTTTATTGGAGAGACCCACAGAGTCCTAGAACATACACAAACCCACCCAAGGGGAATCAGCACCAGAAGGACCCAATTTGCTTGTGGGAAGTGGGGGAAGTGACTGAAAGCTGGCAGAGAGTGGGGCAGGCGGCATTGTTCCCTCTCAGACCCCTCCCCCACATACAGTGCCATAACACAGAGACCTAGGCTGCCTTGCCCTGGTAAACACCTAAGGCTCTGTCCCTTACTATGTGACAGGCATGTCCAGACCAAAAAAAATATCGCCCAAATGAGAGAACAGATCAAAGCTCCATAAAAAATACAACTAAGCAATGAAGAGATAGCCAATCTATCAGATGCACAGTTCAAAACACTGGTAATCAGGACGCTCACAGAATTGGTTGAATATGGTCGCAAATTATAGGAAAAATGAAGGCTATGCTAAGTGAAATAAAGGAAAATATACAGGGAACCAACAGTGACGGGAAGGAAACCAGGACTCAAATCAATGGTTTAGGCCAGAAGGAAGAAATAAACAGTCAACCAGAACAGAATGAAGAAACAAGAATTAAAAAAAAAAAATGAGGAGAGGCTTAGGAGCCTCCAGGGCAACTTTAAATGTTCCAACATCTGAATCATGCAGGTACCAGAAGGAGAAGAGTAAGAGCAAGAAATTGAAAGCTTGTTTGAAAACATAATGAAAGAGAACTTCCCCAATCTGGCAAAGGAAATAGACTTCTAGGAAGTCCAGGAAGCTCAGAGAGTCCCAAAGAAGTTGGACCCAAAGAAGCACACACCAAGGCACATCATAATTACATTACCCAAGATTAAAGATAAGGAGATAATCTTAGAAGCAGCAAGAGAAAAGGAGACAGTTACTTACAAAGGAGTTCCCATAAGAATGTCAGCTGATTTCTCAAAAGAGACCTTGCAGGCAAGAAGGGGCTGGAAAGAAGTATTACAAGTCATGAAAGGTAAGGACCTACACCCAAGATTACTCTATCCAGCAAAGCTTTCATTTAGAATGGAAAGGCACATGAGTGCTTCCCAGATAAGGCCAAGTTAAAGGAGTTCATCATCACCAAGCCCTTATTATAGGAAATGTTAAAGGGACTTATCTAAGAAAAAGAAGAAAATCAAAACTATGAACAGTAAAATGACAACAAAATCACAATTATCAACAACTGAACCTAAAAAAACAAAAACAAAAACAAACTAAGCAAACAACTAGAATAGGAACAGAATCACAGAAATAGAGATCACATGGAAGGTTATCAGCAGGGGATTGGGAGACGGAGAGAGAGGGAAAAGGTACAGAGAATAAGTAGCATAAATGGTAGGTAGAAAATAGACAAGGAGGAGGTTAAGAATAGGGTGGGAAATGTAGAAGCCAAAGAACTTATATGTACGACCCATGGACATGAACTAAAGGGGGAAAATGTGGGTGGGAGGGGATGTGCAGGACGGAGGGGAATAAGGGGGAAAATGGGACAACTGTAATAGCATAATCAATAAAATATATTTAAAAAGGAGAAAGAAAGTCCAGAGACTTTTTATCCAATGTGTCTAGGGAGATGAGGGGCTGGGAGACCTCCCATGCTAACTTAACTCATAAAATACAAATTAGAAACAAGAGTCTGACTGTATTAATTTGCCCTGGGAAATAGAACTGCTCAGAGGCCCAGAATACTCAGCTGTAAAGTGATCTCCTTCCCAATAGGAAGTATGTTTGGCAGAGTGATTGCTTCTTCGAGAGTCAGGAAAAAAAAAAAGAAAAGAAAAAAAAAAAAAAAACAGAGCTGGATGCTTTTAAGATTTAGTGTTTAAATCCCCACTCCCTCTCTTACCCCTCTCTTACCAGCTGTGTGAGCTGAGGCACATCAATTAACCTCTCTGAAATGCTAGTCATTCTTACCCTTCATGAGATTGCTTTAAAGATTTAAAAATTAATTTAAAAAAGAATTCTTTGAAAAAGATATTCAAAATATCTGGGACATAATATACTCTTAATAAGTGGCATCTTGGAGCACCCATTTCAACATGAAGGACATGAAAGAGAGCAAGTGAGGGGAGATAATTCCAGGAAAGTGTGTGAGGCAGAAAATGTGCCTGGAGTGTTCAAGGAGCAATAAGAAAGCTAGGGTGGGTGTAATGCAGTCAATAGTATCATACTAAGCTTGTACTGTGACAGATGGTTACTAGACCTATCAGGGTGGTCACTTCATTAGATATATAAATGTTGAATAACTATGTCACATACCTGAAACTAATATAATACTGTATATTAACTATATTTTAATAAAAATAAATTTTAAAGGAAAGTACTCATCACAGAAAAAAATTGTAATTATGTATAGTGATGGATGTTAACTAGATTTATTAGGGTGATCATTTTGCAATGTATACAAATATCAAATAATTATGTTGTACACTTGCAACTAATATAATATGTCAATTATATCTTTTTTAAAAGATTTTATATATTTTTTTGAGGGGGGAAGTGAGGGAGAGATGGGGAGAGAAACATCACAGGTCCCCAAATGGGGACGTGGCCTGCAATCCAGGCCTGTGTCCGGACTGGGAATGAAACCGGTGACCTTTCAGTTTGCAGGCCAATGCTCAACCCACACCACTGAGCCACACCATCTAGGGCCAATTATACCTGGAAAGAAAGAAAGAAAGAGACAGAAGCACAGAAGAAGGGAGGAACAGAGGGAGGGAGGGAGGGAGGAAGTCTGGGCCCTCCCTCCCTTGGCAACAAGGAGAGATTCAAACTTCACAAGCCCGTGTGTATAAGCAGGAACTCTCACCCTCAACTCACACCTTAACCACAATTTAAAAACAAACAAACAAACAAACAAAAAACAAGCTACTGAAAGTGTGAAGCATTGTGGTTACATGAAATCTAGAAAATCACTAATCATGTTTTGAAAAATCCTTGTAATTTCATTTTATAAGTTATCTCTACCTTTATTGAGTGTTGCTGTATAAGGATATCAATAATGGAAAAACTGGGAAATAAAAATAAATTAATATTATATAAAATGCAATGATATATACAATGCGTTAATAAATCGCTCATATCACTGTAAAGAGAAAAGTGTAATTTTTATTAATAAATCAGTTTCTTTCCCTTTGCTTAATATACAGTCAACAAATATTTTTAAATTATCAGTTTGAAGGGACACCATGTTTGGGACCAAAGTGTCCATAACCCATCCCCACCTCAGAATTCGGAAAGCCCAAAATGAATCACTTATTTATGACTCCTCCCCTGCACCACCCTTCTCACCCCATTTTCTCTAATTTGTGTGAGCTAACATATACAAAACATCCTCCCTGACCATATCTGAGCCTGGTAAACAGCCCTAGAAGTTCAGGCCTTAGATTAGGGCCCTGCTGCCCCAATTTAGACCTATACCTCGAAAGGAAGAGCTACATAGGTCCAAAAATCCCTGAGCCAGTCCTTCCTCCACTAAAAAAAAATCTCAGGAAGCAAGAGCTTTCCCTTAGGCTCCTTCCAAACTAGGCCTTCCTTGGGCCCAAAGGGAAAAGCAGAGGTGGGGCACTGTGTTAGGAACTCTCACTTGGCCCTATACACTATCTAGGCAAGGAGGCTGGGACAAACCCCTAACTTGCCGAACTGTACATGCTTACCTTGGCTCCAGGTAGAGCCTCTGAAGAGAGGATAGGCCAAAGCTGGATTCCAGGATAATACTGGATAAATTGTTCTCCTTTACCTGTTGATCCGCCTCAAGGCCAAGCTCAAGCCCTATCTCTTCCTAAGGGTTTTCCACTGGAGACTTCTACAGCCCTCTCCATCTCATCACACAGGGCTTTGATACCAGCTGTTGTCCTTCCCCCAAAGCAATTTATGTTAGTAATGCCTTGTTTATCCTACCAGAGAGTCTATACTTACCCCAGCAGAGGCGCTTGTGCCAGTGACATTGAGATCCACCTGACTCTACACAGGCAGAGCCTGCCCACTCCCCAGCTCATAGTACAGCGTTCAAGACAGATCACGGGATGGACCCACAGGAACTCAAAAACCATCCTCTCCAATGCTCAATGAAGAATTCACCATGTGCAAACTGAAATGAATCCCACTGATCATACAGAAAAACATAAGCTTCATAATGCAGGCTTTCTTAAAACGAGAAACACAGACCTGGCTGGTGTGGCTCAGTTGGTTAGGCATTATCCACAAGGCCGGTTCAATTCTGGTCAGTGTATAAGCCTGGGTTGTGGGCGAGGTCTGCAGTTGGGGGCGTGTGAGAGGCAACTGATCGATGTTTCTCACATTGATGTGATATCAGAGTGTATATCCCTCACTTTCTCCCTCCCTTCCCCCTCTCTAAAAATAAAACAAACAAAAACCTAGAAACAATACAGCTAGATATAGAGTGACACGCCCACAACCATTTCTGACAGCCAGCTCTCTCTGCTCAGTAATCCGTCTCCACAAAAGGAGTCAAATGTGCTTTGCATTCCATTGTCCTCCTGTCCCACTGGTACCCAACACCTTAGTCATAATGAGCATTGGGGTCTTCATGTCTCTTCAATGACACAAGCTCCCTAAATCAGTTAAAAATCAGACAGTACCCTTCAGCCACCATTACCCATAGCAACAAAGAGCCCTAAAGAAGAGTCAGCACCAAGCAGCAGCATTCTGTGGCATGGGGAAGTATGAAGTTGAGCAACAGGAGGAACAAATTGCAGATAATGTGCAGAAGTGGCGCAACTTTTCCCAAAACAGTGCGTGAGCACATGCATATGTATATCTATATATGCGTCTGTTGGAGATTCTTTATAAGTGAGTGAGCATTTATGATAGGAGATCATGTATATGTATGTGCTTATATATATATATGGTGTATATTTGTGTGTTTGCATGTGTAAATTGCATGTGTGTGTGTGTGTGTGTGTGTGTGTGTGTGTGTATCTGAGGAGGCTGAGCAGGGCAGGGTGGCTAGACCAGGTGAGAAGAGGAGTACCTGGGGCTCTTGACAAACCCAGGCAGTGACTCACTGGTGGTCCCTGTTCCCTCTTCCCCTCTACCCCTCTAGGTTGAGAGCCTTTTGAATGTCTGGGCAGATGGCCTTACATGTTCTGCATCCAGTCCGTACAGAATGTGAACACAGTCGGTTCACTAGTTCCATCACCTTGAGGACCAAGAGCTTCCTGGGAAAGGCCAGATTATCTAGTAAAGAAAAGTGAAAGGCACTTGGACCAGTTCCCAGAAGGAAGGTGTATTTAACTGTGACTGAGCTTTCAAAGATTTTGGAGGGTGATAGAATTGTTATATATCTTGATTGTGGTGGAGCTTACACAATTGTTTATGTTTGTCAAAACTCACAGAACCTTACACTAAAAAAGAGCAAATTTTTACTGTATGTAAATGGTACCTTAATAAAAAATGAGAAAAATATATACAAGTAACCATTGAATATTTGAATATTTTTTCAGCTGACTATAAACAAAAACATATAGTCATACTATCAATTTTCTAAGTTATATCAATTTGTCTTTGGTGTGATAGGAAAAACATGCAAGAATTATTACATGGAGAAAAGTGAGTATTTGATTATTGGAGTGAATAAATCAATAATGAATTTGAAAGAATTAAAATAGTTCAACAAGATTTTTAACACATTACAAATTAACTGTAATCAAAATAAACTGAACTTCTGAAGTTCAGAGCATTGTGTTGTAGATTACATCTGGAGAACACTTTGTCTTCACTCGCACACAAGACGCTCTGCAGCTCAGCTGGTCAGAGCGCTGTCCTGACCCTCCAAGGCTGCGGGTCC
The DNA here is from genome assembly GCA_004024845.1 of Tonatia bakeri. Classification (NCBI taxonomy): domain Eukaryota; kingdom Metazoa; phylum Chordata; class Mammalia; order Chiroptera; family Phyllostomidae; genus Tonatia; species Tonatia bakeri. Next base: position 323,750 of record PVIA01000898.1, read on the forward strand.
CATCCCCGTCAGGGCACGTGCCAGAATGAACCAGTGAGTGCATAAACAAGTGGAACAACAAACTGATCTCTCTCTCTTTCTCTCTCTCTCTCTTTCAAATCAATCCTCAGGGACCCTATCATTAGAAAGAAACCTCTGAAACAAACTGCATTTAAAGTCGGCTTCTCCATGGTTTAATTATTAGTAACCTGCAGGTCAGATCTTTTTTTTAAGAGTTTTACTTATTTCTTAGAGGGAGAGGAAAGGAGGGAGAAACAGAAGGAGAGCAATATCACTCAGTTGCATCTCACCCCTAACTAGGGACCTGGCCCACAGCCCAGACATGTGCCGTGACTGGGAATCAAACTAGCAACCTTTCGTTCACAGGCTAGCACTCAATCCACTGAGCCACACCAGCCAGGGTGAATGTTCAGACCTTTTAATTAGCACAAGATATGTGGACTGCAAAGAGTTAATGTAACTCCAGCCAAAAGAAAAAACAAAACACTTTCTTTTATAGCCTGTATAGGCTTCTTGTGGATAAAAATACCAAGCCCACCCACTAGGCTTTATCACGTGTTAGAACTGGTCCCACTGCAGCCCCCTTCCTGGGCTGCCAGGGGCAAGACAACACAAAGCTAGGAACTACTGTTTTTGGTTCTCAACTGACGGCCTCTGAGGCTGGAATTTGGAGGTGTGGCTGGGTCACCCCTTGGTCTCCCACCTCAGCTCCTGCCTGCTGCTCAGTAAGTTTGCTAAGCTCAGGTTGCGATTTATCGTTTGTGCCTCTGGCCCCCGGGACCTTGAGGGTAACAGCCCGGGCTGCCACTCATATTTATACAGATTGAGCATTGTCCAAGACACATCAGTTATTGTGATCACTGTTAATTTACATAGTGTGTATCACAGTTTTCCAATAGATGGCAGTAAAGTATCTTAAGAAAGGCCACCTTGTTCTAGGTCACCCAGAATCGCAATATGAGCTAACTGTGGGGCTGCACTTTCTCTGCATTGCCCAACAGCATGCTGGTAAACACTAGGACACAGGAAGTATAACTGGGCCTCACAGAACTAGGAAGTTAACACCAGTTATTCTCTCTCTCTCTCTCTCTCTCACACACACACACACACACACACACACACTGCTTCTTCCTGCCCCTCTGCTTCCTTCTTCTTTCTTATCTGTTTACAAGTATTCTCTACTGGATATAGTAGTTGGCAGTCTACCTCCTTCTGTTATGCTCAGGGACAGTTTCATTGGTGTTCTACCTAGGCACAGGGCTCTGTATTCAAAGGGCCACACACTTGGTTTAGTGCTCTGCCGTTACTATCTTAAAATTCTTAATAATTTTATCTTTGAACTTGTGTTTCGTAAGTGAAACCTGATGGAGCAAAGGAGCATTGGCGTGAGTAGATGCTGTCATGAGCAGTTCACACATCCGCTGTTCCTTGCGGCTTCATTCCCATACAGCATTTGCAATATTCCATGAGCAAAGAATCCCAGTGGACCTGTGATGCCTGGGAGTTTAGTGAGCCTCAAAGGCAGAACAAGGCAAGCGTGTTATGTCTACAACTGCATAAGCAGGGGTGCTGACTATCCTGGCTGGGTACGCTTTCCATTCAAACCGGAACTTGCTTCCCACACAGAAAGTAGGCAATGGCATTCTAAGAAATGCAAATGACCAAGGAATCTTATCTCATTTTTATTGATGTGACTTCCTTATAGTAACCAATCACTTGCTAAAAATGATGACATAGAGGGAAAGGCAATGCAGAGTTCCTTTTCCTTTCAGTCCTTTCTTACTCATCTGTAAGTCCAAGGTAGAGAATGTTGGTAGAATGTGTTCATGTCAAGAAGTGAAATTTAAAAAGAAAGAAGTGAAATCCTAAGAGCTGAGTCACTTTTCGCAGCATTTCTACTATTCATGTAAGAATGAAATACATATTCATGTTTGAGGTTCACAGTAGAAATGTATGATTTCGGTGATTCCACAGGCAGTTAAATGCTCTTATATTTGCATTTAAAATTGGCACTGCATGATATAAAGATAAATGTAAAATTCAAGTGAATAATTTACATTTTAAATTCTTTTTTCTTAGAACAATACTAAATGGAAAATAAAAACACTATGACAAGTCAAAATGACCCTGGAAGAAAGGGAAAATCTTTATATTTTAGTTCCTTTAATGGCACTTTTCTTTCCTGCTTTTTGAACAAAGGACTTGCTGCATTTTCATTTTGCAGATTATACAACTGGCCCTGATTATTGCTTTGTTTATTGCAGAGGCTGGAAAGCTATGAACTCTAAAAACTAGAGTTCTGTGTGCAAACTAGGCCCCACAAATTAGATGCACTTACAAGAAATTTGAATGGGAAGGAGAAACAGAGACCCATTTTCCTGCACCTTTGGCAGCGCTCCACGAGCAGGCAGGGTTGTAGAGATGCCCATGGTCCATCTCTAGCTCTGTGGATGATGTGACAGAATTGCAGCGGCAAAAGCAGTGGGTTCTCTTACAGGATCTTAGAAGCACCAAGAGCTTCTGCAGAAAACTAGATCCTGTCCTGATCTCTGAATCACAGCTATAACGGTGCGTTCTTAAACACAATTACTGCCAGTTCTGGGTTTTTCTAGGAGTCATTTTTGGATCTTTGGTCTAAAGCCTGCTACTCCAAACTTTTCAGTGATTTTGTAAAATCTAAAATTCCATACGTGAAGTCCTTTTTTCTGCTTAAAATATCTAGAATACGATTGCTTGAAACCAACTCCAAAATGTCACACATTCTAATGGAATGCACCTCTACCATAACATGATATCCTTAATCATGATGATACTAAGCTAAAACATCTGGTCAATTAAAATGGGAAGGAGAAACAGAGACCCATTTTCCCACATCTTTTGGCAGCGTTCCATGAGCAAGCAGGTAGGGGTGTAAAGATGCCAATGGTCCATCTCTAGCTCTGTGGATGATGTGACAGAATTGCAGTGGCAAAAGCAGTGAAAAAATACAATGCATAATTTGTAAGTATATATTTATTCATTAAACCTTTAAAAAAATAAGACAAAGTTTATTTAGAAAGTTACAGAGGCAAAAGAAGGGCCCAAGGAGTTTAGGAGAGAAAAAGGTCTAGATAAGATGCCTGGAGGGAAGGAGAGGGGGAGGAGATGGTGCAGGCGTGCCCCCTGAGGGAGAGCACGCTAAAACCCTTTCTAACTTAAAACAAACTTGGAGTAGTTTCTTTGTCTACACTGCTCCACATCATTACTGTCCCAACTGATTTCAGACTTCAGGTTCAGAGCATTTCAACAGCACCGTCCTTTTTACGAAGCAGGAAACTGAACAGGTTGGACCTGCTTAGATCCAGTTTTTCACCACTAAATATAGAAGCTCCAGGCACACTTTTCTCTCTCAGAAGTTGCTTATCTCTGAGCACCCCTCTCATCCCTCTGACTGCATCTCCGCGTCAGCTCTCACCACCAGCCTCCTGCCTCCTGGGGACTTCTTGTTTGTTCCTTTACCCCTCATCAACCTTCCCTCACATCAGCATAGGTCCTGTCCTCCAAGACCTAATGGTTAGTCAAGAGAGGTAGAAAAGTAAATAAATTTAACAATATTGAGAACTCTTCATTCCTTTAGCAGTGAGACAAAAACTCCCCGCGGAGGAGGCCACCTGGTGGTTTAAGCCTGAAATTTCAAGCATTATCTTTTGATGGGACAGATCTATTAACCAGTGTCACATCTGTTTGGGTCCAGCAACCCTGCTCACACCTCATTTTAATATTGTTTATTCCTCTAGTTTTTTTAAATTAAATTTAATGAAATTTATTCTATCAACTCAAATAAGACAGTTTTATCTTTCCCTTTCAATCTTTACTCCTAGCATTTCTTTCTCTTTCCTTGAAGCTTTTGGCCAAAGCCTTCAGTATTATGTCAAATTACAGCAATAATAGTGGGATTTTTTTTTAAGATCTTTTATTTATTTATTTATTTTTAGAGAGGGAAGGGAGGAAGAGAGAGAGAGAGAGAAACATCAATGTGCGGTTGCTTGGGGGACATGGCCTGCAACCTAGGCATGTGCCCTGACTGGGAATCGAACTTGTGATGCTTGGTTCACAGCCCACGCTCAATCCACTGAGCTACACCAGCCAGGGTGATAGTGGGATTTTTTATTTAGCTCCCATAGAGAATGCATCTAAAGTTTTCCATTAAAAATAACATTTGCTGTAGTGTTTTGGTAAACAATGTGTCAAAATAAATTACTCATTACTGACTTGTTGCAATTTTTATTGTATATAGGTATTGACCTTTATCAAATGTTTTCTTGTATCAATATGATTTTCTCCTCTTAATGTGGTTACACTGATAAATTTTTTGGTGTTTAACTATCCCTATATTCTGAGGATAAATTCTATTTATTCTTTTTTTTATTTTATTTTAATCATTGTTCAAGTACAGTTTTCTCCCCTTTACTCCCAAACCAGCCCACCCACCCCTCCCTCCCAACTTCCTTCCCATTATCACCCTCCCCCTAGTTTTTATCCATGTGTCTTTTAACTTTGTTCCCGTAAACGCTTCCCCTTTTCCTCTGAAACTCCCTCTTCTCTCTCCTCTGGTCACTTTCTGCCTGTCCTCTATTACAGTGTTTTATTTATTCTTTTTTGAAAAATATTTTATTTATTTATTTTTAGACAGAGGGGGAAACATCAATGTGTGGTTGCCTCTCATGCGCCCCCTACTGGGGACCTGGCCTGCAACCCAGGCATGTACCCTGACAGAATTGGTGAACCTTTGGTTTGCAGGCCAGCACTCCATCCGCTGAGCCACACCAGCCAGGGCAAATTCTATTTACTCTTGATGCATTTTCTAAATATAGGAGCTGGCTTTAGATATATATTTTAAGATTTTTGTATCAGTGTTCATTAATAAAATGAGGGGTTTTTGTTTTAACTGCATTATTCTCTGCATGTGTTGGGATCAAAATTACATTTGACTCGTACAATGAACTGGAGATATTTCTTTTTCTACTCTCAGGAAAAGTTTCTATATGAGTAAACTGTTTTTTCAAAGTTTATTAGAACTTTCCTGAAAAAAACCTGGGCTTTGGGAGGTGATTACCTTTGCAATTCCTTTCATGTATTTTAGTTTACTATATACGTTTTCTGTTTTTTCCTGTGCCAATTATGGCACTGTATTTTTTTTAGTTATTTATCCATTTCTAGTTTTTCCAGTACACATATACTGTAACTCAGTACTATACAATTGTTTTTCTGCATATAGCCATTTTTCCTTTAGTCTGTTTTATTTGTACATTTTCTTTTTTGCCTTGATTTTGTCAAACATGTATGACCTAATCTTATCAAAGGACCAACATTTTAAAATCTTTTCTATTGCTTTTTTGTCCTTTATTTCATTAATGTCTGCTGTTATCTTATTCTTGTTTTTTGTTTTGGGGCTTTATCTGGAGCTCTATTTCCAACATACTCATGTAATGTTAATTTAGTTTTTCAATTAAACTATTCTGAGGTAAGTATAGATTTATATGTAGTTGTAAGAAACAGAGAGAGAGATTATTTACCTGTTACCCAGTTTCCTCCAAAGGCAGTATCTTGGAAAAGACAGTATCACAACCAGGCTATTGACACTTCAGTCAAGATGCAAAACAGTTCCATCACAAGGGTCCCTTATGTGGCCCTTTCACGGACACACATTTCTGTCCTACACCCACCCCTTAATTCCCAATCCCTACTCCATGTCTACAATTTCTAAAATGTTATAGAAATGAATCATACAGCATATAACACATATATGTAACATATTATGATTATCTTTCCTCACTCAGTATAATTCTGGAGATTCCTCCAGGTTGCTGTACAAATCAAGAGTTCATTCCTTTTTTACTGTTGAGTACCCCATGGTATGGATGCACTACAGTTGTAACAGTTGATCCATTGAGGAATATCTGGATCATTTCCAGCTTGGGGCTATTATGAATCAAGCTGTTATAAACATTTATATACAGGTTTTTATGTGAAGTGTCTTTATTTTTCTGGGATAAACACCCCAGAATGTAACTGCTGGGTCATGTGATAGTTGAGTTGAGTTTTTTTGAAGCAACTGCCAAACTGATTTCTGGATTGGCTGTACCGGTTTGACACTCCCACTAGCAATACATCGGGCAGCTGGTTTCTCCGCATCCTTGCCCATGTTTGTTGTCATTGTTTTATTTAGCCACTCCGGTGTGTGGGGATATCACTGTGGTTTTAAGTTGCCATTCCATAGCAGCTTTTCATGTGCTTCTCATCTGTACATATTTTTCTTCATGAAATGTTTATACCTTTTGCCCATTTGCTCATTGTTGTTTTTCTTTTTACTATTAAATTTTGAGAATTCCTTTACACAATGGAATACTACACAGCCATTAAAAAAGATGAACTCTTACCTTTGGCAACAGCATGGACAAACCTGGAGATGATTACACTAAGTGAAGTAAGCCAGTCAGAAAAAGACAAGTACCTTATGATCTCACTTATATCTGGAATCTGATAAACAAAATAAACTGACAAACAAAATAGAAACAGAGACATAGATACATGGAACAGACTGACAGCTGTCAGAGGGGAGTGGGGAAGAGTCTGGATAAAGAAGGTGAAAGGATTAGCCGTAGAACATATATGCATAACTCACACAGACCACAGTGTGGTGATGGCCAGAGGGAAGGAGGGGCGGGGATGGGTGAAGGTAGGCAAAGGGGGGTAAAATGAGGGTATCTGTAATAGTGTCAATAATGAAATTAAAGTTTAAAAAAATGATTTAAAAAATTTCTTTGAGAATTCTTCATATATTCTAGATAGCAGGTCTATGTTGGATACATGGTATGCAGTTCTTTTCTCCTACTCTGTAGCTTAGGTTCTTATGCATAGTTGGGACAAGGGGAGGTTAGGAGGTGGAGGAATTGAATGAAAAGGAAGGATTCATGGGCACAGACAACAGTGTGGTGATTGTTGGTGGGGAGTGAGGTATAAGGGGATTAAATGGTAATGGAAAAATATAATGATTAAAGTTAAAAGAGGCAAACATTTTTACAGTACTATTTATTAATTCTTCCTTTTATAGATCATGCCACTAGTGTTGAGTCTTAAGAATTCTTTATCTGGCTTTAGATACCAAATATTTTGTTTTGAACTAAAAGTTTTAGTTTTACATTTTACATTTTTTAAAATTAATTTTGGGTTAATTTATAGATTTGAGTTTTTAGGGTGCAGGTTAATTTTACCTGTGGATGTCCAAGTGCTCCAGCATCATTTGTTTAAAAAGCTATCTTTTCTCCATAGAATTGCTTTTGCATCTTTGTCAAAAACCTGTTTTTGACATATGTGTGTCTCCTTCTGGGTTCTTTATTCTGTCCCACTGAGTTGTGTATCTGTACCTCTGCCAGTACCACAGTGTCTTGATTACTGTAGCCATATAATAAACTTTGAAATCTGGAAAAGTAATTCCTCCTATTCTACTTTTTTTAGATTTTAGCTATTCTACTTCCTTTGCCTTCCTATTTGCATTTTAAAATAATCCTGTTTAAATCTACCATATATATTGCTGGGAATTACATTAAACTTATAGATCATATAAGACAGTGATTTTCAACTTTTCATCTCATGGCACACAAACAATTCACTAAAATTCAGTAGCACACCAAAAAAATTCATATTTTCTGCTAATCTGACAAAAAATGGTATAATTTTGATTAATTCACATTGGATGGCAATTGTTGTGTTTGCTACTGTGATCTTTTTATTTGACAGTCTAAGGGAAAAGAGGTCAGTGCCCCTGACTAAACAGTCAGGTATTGCATGTTTTAAAAATTCTTGCAGCATGCCAGTTTAAGACAGTTGATATAAGGTATTTGGTAATGTGGGTAATGGCCAGAATTTGTATGTATAGTGTCTGGTTACACAAAAATAGCATGGAAAAATAATCTCTACCTATACGTTAGGCTTGGGAGATTTTTGTATCCCAGGTAAAGGGGAAAAAAAATCAGAATTGAGTACTAAAACTGCAGTAAAAGCCACCTCCTACATATCTAATGGTCATTTACACACCAGGAAAGCTTCAGCCCTTTTGATTTATTCTGCCCATTTTCTAAAAGCCAAAGAGAACATTCAGTTGCATTAAGGTTCTCAAGTCAACTACAAAAATGAAAGGTTTTTAAAATTTTCTTTGTTCTTGCCCTGGCCAGGTAGCTCACTTGGTTACAGCATCATCCCTATAAAGCAAGGCTGAGGGTTCAATCCCCAGTCAGGGCACATACAAGAAGCAACCAACAGGCTGGTATGGCTCAGTGGACCGAGTGCTGGCCTGTGAACTGAAGGATCCACTAGTTCGATTCCCAGGCAGGGCACATGCCTGAGTTGCAGGCCAAGTTCCCAGCTGGGGCATGCGAGAGGCAACAGATTAATGTACATGTCGCACATGAATGTTTCTCTCCCTTTCTCCCTCCTTTCCCCTCTCTCTAAAAATAAAACCTTTTTAAAAAGTTACTTTAAAAAAGCAACCAATGAATGCATACATAAGTGAAACAAATCAATGTTTCTTTCTCCCTCCTTTCCTCTAATTTTTTAAACTGATTTTAGAAATATTTAAAATTTCCTTTGTTGAAAATGCATATCAGAATTTCGAGAATATATTTTTATTCAATGAAATAAAGACCAAGTACTACATTTAATTTTTAGTATAATTTATTGTTACATTTTAGTTTGCATTCATTGTGTCTTAGAAATATAAATAAAATAAAATAAAATAAGAAATATTATACTCAAAGTAACTGAACTCCACAGAGGGGCCATTAACTAAGAGGACACAGTCTCGCTTCATCAGTTCATCAACTTCCTAGTTAGCTTGTAGGCCTCCCCACCACACATACTTGCTCTCTTGTGGTTATTATATGTATCTGTCTTCAAGATGTGTCTGAAGCTTGAATTTGCATCTGGCATCAAGCCACATCTATGAATCCGTGAATATGGGCACCACTGTATTTATAGCCAGATGAAGGGTTCGTTCTTGGCAGTCACTGATGATGAATCCAGAAAGACTGGCTGGCTATTCTCTTCGGAAAAGAAAATATACCCCACCTTGAGTGACAGTTACAGTTTTCTAACAGAAAAAAAATAATCAGCAACGGGAAAGAATCAATGATAAGGACAGGAAAAATACTCTGAGAATAGAGTAAGTACAGTATATACACACTGGAGCGAATACTGAGACTTCTCCTGAGTCAAAGATATTTCACTTTTAAAAGTCTGATAAAAATTTATTCAATTACATTTTATACAGTAATATTTAGTGAACTCTGTTCAAAAGGTTATGTTTTAAGTTCATCTGTAAAAATAACAAAAGCTTATCATTCAGTCTCTGGTCTATAAGAAAGGAAGAAAACTTTGCTAGAAATAACAATAAATAATTTCACACAAAGGCCAGGTGACATAAGGATAGTATATTAATCAATATATTTTCTTTGTATTTACAATAAATCCATTTGTTAATACTGTGATAGAAAAAATAATAAATCAGTCCACATTATGTAGTAGAAACAGGCTTTGAGAATGATCATACCTCTCACAATAAGATACAAGGATTTCTCCTAGTTAAAGTACTTTTCAGCACAACAGTCTTGGGTGAAGATAAAACTGACAAGAGTACTTTGCTTCAGATCAGTTATGTCCTAGAATCAAGTGTATTACCATTAAGCAAGCAGCAAAAAACTGTTTCATTTTTCCAGGACTATTCAAATTTAGTAGTTACCTTGTGAGAAGTTAATTATACTTTGAGTTATAAAAGTAAAAAACACTAAAGTGGGAAACTGCATTAAGCAGAAGCAGCCCTAAACAAAAAAGTCATCAACAGAAATGAAACAAGGCATTCTTATATCATGCATAAAAGAAGGATAGTCACATAATACATACTTTAATGACCAGACTAATAAATAAATAAGGTAAACTTTACAGTCATTGGAACAAATAAACTATACTTAATCACTTAAGTGTTATGCCATCACTGTTTATTTCAAAATATAAAGTAATATAATTAATCTAACATCTAAAAACTGTATATGATTAATGTTTGTTTTTTGATCCCCTTCAGAGATAGTAAAGGGAAACTGTGTAACAAAATTACCTGAATATAAATTATCAAAACTAACAGGACACAATTATCATGTAATCACCATTTTGTATATGAACAATGGAAATATCATGAAAGCTAGAAAAAAATGAAAATAGACTGGTCAGAATTTTAAATTTCAAACAAATCCATGATAATCTGGAACAGAAAAAAAACAAAATACACAAATAGATATAACTTGATACCCTTTCCCAATTCAGTAGGTACACTAAGATACAACTTCTAAATAAATCCATTACTTCAAAGGTAAAAAGAGGAAGATGTAAATCTCTCTTAAGTACTAGTTTTAAATCTATGTTCTAAAAAAAGGCTAACACCAGTCAGAACTACAATACTATTTTTAGAAATCTAGTTGTTTTACTTTTGTATATCTATTTTAATTATTAGCAAGGGATGAGAGAAAAATATTAAAATATCAAGCCAAGGGCAAATATCTATAGCCAGTTCATGAATATATTAAACTGAATAAATCAACAAGGTCAAGAATTTCCTACGATGTTATTACTAATGATTTATGGCTACCCTTGGAATAGTAATTTAGAAGATGACTACCATAACTACTGACAGCACTTTTCATGGTATACCAATTTCCACTCTTTCTTCTCTCTCTTGCCACTTAAATGCATTATTTTAACTGTCTGATAGGAAATTTTATTTTACAAATTCCTCGTTTCAACTACTGAAGAGGTGATTTTAACACATAAACCTGCCAGTCCTGAGATGATGATGATGATGATGATGATAGGAAAACTAAAACCCCAATGATTTTTCACTCAAATTTCTGCTTTAGTTTTTTTTGGAAGATGGCTGGCAGGATAGAAAGAAGAGCCAAAATCATTAGAACAAATACTGAATTCCAGGAAACAGCTTCCCCTGCTGTTGTAAGTTGATACAACGTTGTTCCTGCCTTAATTGCTACAAAAGAGGGAGGTGCGACACCTAAAAAACAAACAAACAAAACCAGTAAAAAAATCATTATCTTTTACCATTAAAATTTTACATATGTAGAAAATAACTTTTAAGAATATAGTAATCTCCATTTTGGAAATTTTTTATTTAAAGTCCCTCAAGTTTATTTCCAATAAGGCAAAGGGGGAGTAAGGAGGCCATCAGTACCAGCAACAAAAAAATGTAATTAGCCCTGGCTAATGTGGCTCAGTGGTTTGAGCACTGGCCTGAGAAACAACAGGTCACTGCTTTGATTCCAGTCAGGGCACTTGAGTGGTCATTGGCCAGGTCTCCAGTAGAGGCAGGAGAGAGGCAACCAGTTTGGTGTTTCTCTCCCACATCAATGTTTCTCTCCCTCTCTTTCTCCCTCCCTTCTGCTCTCTCTAAAAAAATAAATAATATCTTTAAAAAATGCAATTATATTTAAAAATATATACAATTTAAAAATGTTTATAAAATGTAAATCAAAAAAATTTTAAAATTTTTTTAAGAATTAAATTTTTCATAATCACCTTTTAAGGAAATAAATTTTAGAACTCAAGAAAAGTTTCTGGAAAAAATTTACATTTATCAACACCCTTAAAAAAAGAATGTGCTCTGATCCAGCAATTTCAACTTTAGCAAATAATGTGTATGAGCAAAGATCTCAAAGATGTTCATCATCAAAGCATTAAAATAATAAACATCTGGAAATAATCTAAATGTTCAAAACTAAGACAGTAAATTGTCATTCACCCTTGACAGAATACACTTAAGATAAAAATAAAGTGGTAGGAGATACTCAGAAATGAAACGATAACTTTAAATATGAGTAAAAAGAATTTAAATAGGAACACATGTAAAATAATCATATTTTATTAAAAACCAGAACTGAAGAAGCTGCTTTAGCCAAAGCTGAAGTTAACTAAATCTCTAGGTATTTCATCTGTAAAATAAGGCGATATGGACAAAAATTCTCTTGATTCCATGTACATTAACATTAATCTACAAAATCTAAATTACCCCTGCTGAGATTTTTAGGTTTATCAAGGAATTTTTTAAAAAGTAGCGATAAAAACTGATTTTGATTACTCTTAAAAAAAAAAAGATTTATTCAATTTCAGAGAGGGGAAGGAAGGGAGAAAGAGAGGGAGAGAAATGTCAATGTGTGGTTGCCTCTCACACACCCCCTACTGGGGACCTGGCCTGTAACCCAGGCATTTGCCCTGACTGGGAATCGAACCGGTGACCCTTTGAATCAAAGGCCAGCACTCAACCACTGAGCCATACCAGCCAGGGCTGATTTTGATTATCGTTTTCAAAAAGATTTATTCTCACAATAAATGCACACTCAGTACACAAGGAATCTGCTCATTTTATTTGTAGCTAAACAATTCAACTTAAATTTGAAACAAAAGCAGAATACTTTTACTAAGGAACCATTTGAATGTATAAAACATATAAAAGAATCTTATGTCCACTGATTAATTTCAAAATTAAGCACAGCTCTTTGAAAGCAAAATGTCTGTTAAACCTTGCTTCCCCCATACATTTTGGTAATGTCCATAATAAATATCAACTCAATAAAGAAAAAAATGTTATCAATTCTCACTAAAAATTAAAGTTCAATATTTCAGGGCTTGATTAGAGGATAAAGGACAAAACTGTTCAAGAAAGAAACCTGGATTTTTTTTTGTCTCCATAATGAAGGGAAGAATGGAATTTAAAAATTTAGCTTAATCCTGCATGATTAAAAAATATCTGGTAAAGAACGTGCCTCTAAAAATGATTAACACACAAATACTTAAATTAAGGCAATCTAACAGCCCTGGCCATGTGGCTCAGTTGGTTGTAGTGTTGCCCTGTACCGGGGGTTTGATTCTGGTCAGGGCATATACCTAGGTTGCCGGTTTGAGCCTCAGTTGGGACACATATGGGAGACAACCGATCAATGCTTCTCTCTCTCCAATCAGTGAAAACATATCCTCAGGTGAGGGTTAAAGAAAAAAAAAGACAATCCAACAAACATTTCTGAGCATCTATCTATTTACATAGACCAGGCTCTGTGCCAAGGTCTGGCATATCTGCAAAGAGCATGAAAGCTAGCCCAGCCGGACACTGCTAGATATGTATGCACACAATGAGTTCTAACACAGAGCGAGCCAGAGACCTTACCTAGAAAAGTGCCGATAAAAAACACTTTCAATGGCACATTTATCACAGGAGATGTAATATTAATAAACCAATTAGGCAGAAATGGTGTTATTCTCAAAAATATAATATAGTTAATGAGATGTTCTCTATGACGTTCAACCTGTCATAAGAAAGAAAGAATTAGGATCAAGATAAAGTCAGTCTTGAAAACAATTTGCTTAATATAAAATACCTTATTTCAAATTCTCATACTTGATAGTTGAGTTTATCCAATGGTCAAAAGGGTGCTTGAAAATGACAATGAACTACTTATCAAATGTTCACTACACCAAAGCTAAATAATATGGGATAAGAGTTTTTTAAGAATTGTGCCTATAACGTAATATTATACTGCTGAAGGTGGCTCTCCATCAGCCTAGACCAGTGATTTTCAACCGGTGTGCCACAGAGGCACGCTGTGGTGCTGAAAGGATTTTAAGACACGCAATATCTGACTATTTAGTCAGGGGCACTGCCGTCTTTTCCCTTAGACTGTCATATAAAAATATGACAACAGCAAACACAACAGCCATCTGGTTTGAATGAATCAAAATGATGTCTATTGTGTTTTTGTCAGATTGGCAAAAAACGTATTTTTTGGTATCGCAGAATTTTAGTGATTAGTTTATATGTGCCATGAGATGAAAAAGTTGAAAACCGCTGGCCTAGATAATGATGACTCCACAATGACATTTTAAACCTAAAATGACAAAATTAAACTTATGACTAGATATAAGAAACACATCAAGTAACTAACTTTTTAATGCCTTTAACTTCCTACAATGTAAAGGGCTAGGATAGCACATCAATATACCCAGACTCCAAGTATTTAAAAAATTCAGATCTTTATGTTATTATAATATATATCACATGAGTAAATTCATTATTGATAAGTGACATTAAACAAGTATATGGAAATATTTAACCAATTAAATATAAGCAATAATTATATTATAGTTAGTACCTCCTCTGAATAAACAGAAAGTAGCTATTCCAAAAATACATGTAAAATAATTTTAACATTTAATCAGTTAATACAAAAGGATAAGACAAAGATGATCTCTAAAACTCCTTTGAGATTTAACAGTGTTTCTTTCGATTCTTTATAAAAAGAGGATTTTCTTAGTAGTACTATGTTAGACTTTTCTGTGTGGTACTGCTTATATTATTGCTGGTCTTTGCAGAAACCCTGACTGAAGATAACGGCTGACCCCCTGTGAAACACATTAAAGGAGCCGCTGACCGAGTTCTTGAGGGACCCACTGACAGCATCACTGCACCAACACACAATAGGTGAGGCATCTAAATATGTGGATGCCTTTATATCAACATTTTGACTTCTATGCTCTGATCAAACTCACTAAAAATGAAGAATTAACATATAAAAACTTGTATCTGAAAATATTAACATTCATTATTTGCCTCTCACTTGATTTTCCTTTGGCAAAAGATTGTTTTCATTAAAGCCCTGAGTCTATTTATATAAGGACTACATATTGACCACCCAGTTAGCCAAAGAATTACATTAAATAATTTTAAAATACATATTTACCTGCTGTGACCATTTTACTGCTTTCTCTGTTAGGTATTTGTATACAACTGGTCTTCCAACTAAATAGGAGAGCATATAGCAGAATGAGGCACCAAGTCCAGAACACTAGAAAATAAGAAGCCGTAAGTATTTTGTACTCATTCGCATGGATATATCCACCTAAGGAAAAGCTGAACTAGTTTACTTCTTTTGGGGTGAGGGGAGGGAGGATATTCTGCATGATGTCTCTTGTGCAGAGAGCAAGAACCCATTTGGTCTAGTCCTTTCTCAGACCAAATTATAACTAAAATGAGATCAGCTACAACAAACTACCACTTACGGTTAAATTTAATGTCTCTATCCAAATAGCTAATGTTAGCTTTTAGCCTAAGAATAAAACTCCAAGAGCCAATTTTTTTCTTTCAATTAATATGCTTGAAAATACCACCTCCAGCCCTGGGACTTAACTCATTTTGCCCACCCATACTGTTGGACTATTTGAATGACAAAATACAACAGGAAGAAAAGGTTAAAATTGAGCCTACAAATGCAACTGAATCTATGATTTCCCTGTTCTGGGAAAAAAACAAACTAACTACACAACAGCTCCTTATGGAAAGACTTAACAGATTAACATTAAATGTCTCTTAAGACTCATGAGTTTATGCTTAAATAAGTGGGACCAGTAATGCCACCCTTCTCTCCCTCATTCTATTTAAAGCTATGCTGTTTGTAGTCTCCCCATTTCATTTCATATACTTACCAAACAAACAAGAAATAAGGCTAGAGGAAAGGGATAAAGAAACCCTGAGAGTATGCTGAGAAATATAGAACCTGGAATAGCAAATGTTTGCAAGCTGTTAACTTTTAAGTTAAGGATTAAAACATAATTAAGAGGAATTTTAAAAAGACAAATCTAACATTTCAGGAAAAAAGTATCAAAATATAAGGTATATGTTAATAAGTTACAGTATTAACAGTAAAATTATGTCCAATGGTGTAAAATATATATATATATAACTCCTCAGTTATAATGCCCTTATCTCTAAGCTGACCATTCACTAACATGTGACAGCCAGGAATTAGGCACTTTGACAAAAGACAGGGAGAGAGAGAAAGAGAGAACATGCATGAGAACAAAAAAGGTCTTCAGTGATCTTTTAAATATGCTTCCTTTTTTTTTAAGATTTTATTTATTTATTAGAGAGGGAAGGGGGGGGAGAGGGGGAGAGAGAGAGAGAGAGAAACATCAATGTGCGGTTGCTGAGAGACATGGCCTGCAACCTAGGTATGTGCCCTGACTGGGAATCGAACCTGTGATGCCTGGTTCGCAGCCCGCGCTCAATCCACTGAGCTGCACCAGCCAGGGCAAAATATACTTCTTTAATGCACTGTATTTACTCCCAAATATTTTCAGGAAGGATTTCTGTGGAAATTTCTAATTTAACTTATAGACATTTGCCTTAAATTCACTAATTTAAAAAAAGACAGGGATTACAAGATATAGTAAAAAAAAAATCACAAATCTTATTTTAAATACAATTATGCTTTTTTCTACTTTCCTTTAGTTTCCAACTTTGGCTTTGGACCCCTCTGTCACCCCAACATGATTTACTTATAAGGTCAGTCAGACTGTGTGAACTCCCTCAGAATCTCTCCTTCCTAGTTGAAAATTTCTATCTTCACCCACTAATTCTCCCTCTCCTTCTTTCTCTAGTTCCCACTTCACTCGTGTTTCCATTTTAATCTTCTTCCTGGGTTGTTTCTTTAACCTCCTGCTCTTCCACGGGATCTGTCCTGCATAAAAGCACTCAGACACCCAGGAACTAAAGCAAACCGAGGCTCTGCCTGACTGAGGTATCCGTCCAGCTACTGCCTCTCGTCTCTCTTCCTCGCGGGACATTCTCCCCGCTTCCCCGCGGGACACTCTCCCCTCTTCCCTTACCACCTGGCTCGCCCGCACACCACTCCACTGAAACCTCCTCCTGCCCCCAAATCCACGGCTTTTTCTCAAGTCATTTTTTAGTGATTCCTGCATAGAATTAAACATCCTCTCACATAAAAAATATTTTTTTTACTTTTCTTCTACATTACAGATCGTTCCATCTCTAGTTTTCTTCTTCTCACCCTCAAATCTGGGATTTCTCTACCATTCTGTTGCTATACTCACCTCTCCCTTTCCTTTGATAAATTCAGCAATTTCCATGGCTTCACGTACATGGCCATACATGCTGACAACTCTGAACTCTCTATCTCTGATTCAACTTTTCCAATCAAATACCAGTCTGGAATTTTCCATCTGTCTACTGGATACCTCCATTAAAAGTAAAAGGCAGCAAGAATAAAAATAGTTTGAAAGAATTAACAAAGTAATTTGCTTTTTAAAATAAAAGCTGGTTTATTTATTTTTGAAATAAAGGCATAATGGTTACTATCACAACATCAAGAGATAATGTCTTTTATTAATTTAGAATTTCTGAAAAATAGAATGGATCAGAATAAAAGATACAGCCCCGGCCACGTGGCTCAGTTGGTTGGAACGTTGTCAAACATACCAAAAAGGCTGTGAGTTCGATTCCAGACAGGGCACCTACCTAGGTTTCGGGGTACATCCCTGGTCAAGCGTGTACGGGAGGCAACCAATCAAAGTTTCTCTCTCACAGATGTCTCTCTCTCTGTCTCCCTCTCTCTCTCTTTCTCCCTCCCTCCCTCCCTCCCTCTGTTTCTCTCTCTCTAAAATCAACAAAGCAAACAAGTCCTCAAGATTAATAAAAAAAGAGAGAATAAAAGATGCAAAAATCAGAAATTAAAGTCCACATATTAGATGAATCACTAGTGGCATAAGAAGCTTGAAAATATTTAGAAAGGATAAAGTTATTTCCCTAACTAGTTAAAA